>KI423808.1:17429-27461 GCA_000473375.1 Anopheles culicifacies | reverse complement strand
AAAGCGTTACAAAATATAGTCAGAGTAGGAAAAAGGGAGGTGAACAAAACAGTTTGTCTTGTGATTGAAGTATGTAAAACAAAAATAAGGAACAATATTAAATAACACACTCATTATATAAACAAAAACAAATCCGGGCGGTATTATGCTAATATACTAGAAACGGTTAATACACACACAATTGGTACAAGTTAATGTATGACACGAAGGTGAAGAGGGGACAAGCATTGGCGTACGGCGCCTTAGTATTCATTGTACATATGATTTTGTTTTTAAACCTGACAAGACTTGACGTAGTGTGTGGTCCCCCGTGCCGTGTGTGAGCGGGAACCATCCATTACCGAACGCGTTCGTGTTGAAGTGTGCGTAAAGTGACATTAAGTAGCAGCTATCTTTATTTTTAAAAAACAAACCAGACATTAAGCAAACATAAGCAGAAAGGAATAAAGATGTAAGATTATAAAAAGCTTTTGAATTTCCTTTAAAACTGAAGGAAAATAAGGAAAGAGACGTATAACAAACTCAAAGTAGGAAAAAAAACTACAGAAAGTAAAAGGAAAAGAAGAAACTATACCAAATAGTGAAAGAAAAGGTGTACGTAAACAGATAAATAATACCGTGAGCTTTAGCTAATGATGAAAGCAAACACGCCATTGCGCCAGCGCAAGAAACTGAAAAGAATGATTATTTCCTCACCGTGCGCGCTCCAAAACAACGTAAGTAGCGTAAGTAAGTGAGCAAAAAGAAAACCAAAACCCAGATGTATAACCCCTCCCGAAGCAAAAGAAAAGACCGCCCATATGTCATGACTGATAATATTCGAGCTCTAAACACATTTGAACATGAACAACAACCACTAATAAGCGAACTAGTGTATAGTGCATCTTACAGTAAACTATACGTGGCAAGGGTGGCCGCTACGGTGAACAGGGAGCATACTTTCCAATTGTTTTTAAGCCGTCAATTTTCTGGCACTTTGTAAAATCGGGGAGGCGCGTTGTGGAGCGTTACAGTAGTTTGGAAGCATTCGGTTAAATCTCGCACGAAAAGGCAATTGTACCCTGCTCCCTCACCCGGGGTACCCTATTTAAGCTGAACGCGTAGTAGCTTTTCGGGCTCTTTCTGCAGGGTTTCGAGCGGAGCTTCACCAATCGGTCAGCTAGTCCTGTAGATTAGTCAAGTAGCCACACTATTCCCGAACCGAACTGGGGAACTAAACATGCGCTGTCAATGCTACCGTTGCTAGGCTATCACTCCTCACTTTTATGGCGCTCTAGAAACTCCATTTTTATTCGTTAAAATCAAACAGGAGGCGATGCGAAAGTAATGGCAAACGTTGGCACTCGGCTGAGTGCGCAAAGGACAAGTGACATAATTAGCGCTAAAGAAGTTGAAGAAGCAAACTTGCGGTAACGAAAAACTTTATGGTACATAAAACGGCCCATGTGTATATAAAGTTAAAACTAAAACATATGTGAAAAATTTTGTGTACGGAAAGAAAAATACCTTTCAAAAAAGCTGTACCTTTTCGGGTGTTTACAGGTACGTGTTTTTTATTCATTTTCACCTCCAGAATCGTGTTCCTGTTCCTCCTCTTCCTGCTCTTCGTCTTCACCTTCTTCGTCCTCTTCCTGGTTTTGTTGTACCCACCAGGACAGTAAGCCTAGTCCTGATTCGTTTATCGCCGCCACGATGCGGTACGGTGTTTTGTTGCCTTCCGTTACGCTGCTCGTCCCTGCCCCACCCGTACTAGTGCCGGCCCCACTCGATGGAACTTCCTGGTCCGGTGGACCAATTGGTGAGCTTTCCTCAAACACTTCTCCCGATACGCGGAACTTTATGCTTTCCCCTATGTCCATGTACAGATCGTGTGTGTTACCATCCTCGAGTGGATACTCCCATACCCACGCCTGTTCCGCTTCCTCGTAACGGGAGGGATGCTGCAGTGCGGACGGCGGTATGAGAATATCGTCGAAAAATCCGAGCGTTATATGAACTCCTTCCCGACTGCAGCTACGTATCTTGCCCGTTATCACATCGCCAATGATTGGTCGGAATACGATGTACCGGAAGTTGACCTCCGTGTGAGAGGCACCATCGCCTGGTAGTATGATTGAATCGCCTAGCTTTACAATGTCTTTCAGAGCGATACAAAGTCCCACATTCAATAGGACCTACAAACGGAGAGGGAGAACGGGTTATTACTTTAATCGATGCGGAAAGAAATGATTGTTTCTGTTGATTTACCTTGTTTGCCAACTTTCGGTTTATTTCATCTTTTATGGCCTCAGGAAGCTTCAAGCCAAACAATTCCGGAGCTATCCGCACGTTGTCTTTCAACTCCGCCAAAACGAACATTTCATTAGAGTTCTGTAATATACCACTGCTTCTACACTTCTGACACTTTAATCAGTGCCAAACGATTGTATTGTAAAACGATAAAACATTAAATCACTTTGTTAGCTTAATAAAAACTCTCCTCAATGTTAAACTGCGCGCGGTTCGTGCACTGCACAAATGTTTGTTTACAAACTGAGACCGGAATTATTTGACACACACAACACATGTGCTGTACGTTTCTAGAGGGGGATTGCAACTGTCAAAATGACAACTAGATCTAAACAAAACATTGCGACCGCGTGTTTGGGAAAGTGTAGGGAAATTGCAGTCTGAATAAAATTACGTTCGAAAAGAGGTGAAAACATGAGCTGTGGACAGTTCGATGATGCGTTGGATGATGCAACGCAAAAATTGGATTTCTTCCAGTTGCAGGAAAAACAAACCGTTTCTGCCAACAAAGCGAATGGGGGTGTTACACGGAAAACCGAAATTGAACTGCAAGATGCACTGTTTGGGACACGGCTCAAAGAAACCCCTTCGTCCGACGCGCAATGGGATGAGAGCTACGAGGACGAGGAAAGTGATGATGATGATGATGATTTCTATTGCTACGAAGGAGGAGAATTGAAGCGAAATCAGCAGCTAAATCTAAATCAATCACACACGAACGCACAACATGCAAGCCAGAAGGTTTCGCACTTTCAACCGGCCGATGTGTTGTTTAAAAAGTTCACGAACCGCATCAATGTGGAGAAGTACGAAGGACCGGCGTCGCTGCCAAACCACGCCAAGAACACACTCATCGAAACGCAACGCAAAGTGGACAGCGATCGGTTGCGCAGCAAGGACAAGCAGGATCGTGCGACGGCCGAACAGGTGATGGATCCACGGACACGCATGATTGTTTTCAAGCTTCTCAATCGTTCCATGATAACGGAAATCAATGGATGCATCTCGACCGGAAAGGAAGCGAACGTGTATCATGCCACGTCCAGCAGTGGCCGCGATTATGCGATCAAAATCTTCAAAACCTCCATCTTAACGTTTAAGGATCGCGATAAATACGTCACCGGAGAGTATCGATTCCGGCACGGTTACAGCAAGCACAATCCACGCAAAATGGTACGCACCTGGGCTGAGAAGGAGATGCGCAATTTGGTACGCATGAAGAAGTGTGACCTGCCCGTACCGGAGCCAATATTGCTGCGTAGCCACGTGTTGGTGATGGAGTTTATTGGGCACGATGGTTGGCCGGCTCCCAAGCTCAAGGACGTTGAGTTGAGCGGTTTGAAAGCGCGCGAACTGTACCGAGATGCGGTGGAAATGATGTGGGCGATGTACAACCGTTGCAAGCTGGTCCATGCCGATCTGTCTGAGTTTAATCTGCTCTACCACGAGGGCAAGATAGTCATCATTGATGTGTCCCAATCGGTCGAACATGAGCATCCACATGCACTTGAATTTCTGCGCAAAGATTGCACCAATGTGACGGACTTTTTTCGCAAGCGCGAGGTATCAACGATGACGGTGAAAGAGCTGTTCGATTTCATCACCGATGCGGCGATCACTGCTGATAAGGTAGAGCAACGATTGGAGGAAATTTCCGAACGCATAGCGAATCGCAGCTTCGACGAATTTACTGAACAACAGAAATTGGATGAAGCTGTATTCAAGCAAATTTTCATCCCGAAAACATTGCACGAGGTGTACGACGCTGAGCGGGATGTGTTCGATAAGCGTACGGATGAGCTGATCTATAAAACGATCACCGGATTAGAGGCGATGGAGGACGATCGAAAGCAACCCAATGAACAGAATGGGGCAGAAAATGGAGAATCAGATGCAGAAACGGAAACAGCCTCGGAGCAGTCGGATGATGATGATGAAGACGGTAAACAAGCGTCGACCGGTGTGGTCGTGGTACGATCGAAAGATGAAACACCGGAAGAGCGTAAAGCGCGCAAAAAAGCCGTGAAGGATGAAAAGGCTGAAAAGCGGAAAACAAAGGTGAAAAAACATATTAAAAAGCGAAAGGAGAAAATTGGCGCCAGAAAATAGAGAGGTATTCAAAGTTATAAAACTTTCATTATAATAAAAGCGACATAATGTGATGTTGAAAACGTATTGTCCGTTTATGAAAATAACCCAGAATACTCCGAAATGGCTGTATGGGAAGATTTTCTTGAGGAGAACAAAATTATGAAATAAACCGTGAAAATCAAACGTCAAAAAAGGCGGATTTGAAAATGACATTCATGACAGCTTTGTGCATAATTGTTTGTAAACAATTCCTCATTTGACGTTCAGCTGATGGAAACAGTTTGTTTTGATTAGAAATCGGCAAAGTTTTTGTTGCTCTGGCAAAAGTGTCGTGAAAGATAATTTATCTGTGCAGTTGCTGAAAACCATGACGGAAGAAACACAATTAACAACAAGTGCGCGACGTATTTACCTGACGCCAGAGGAAATTTTAGCTGAAAAGATTTATATCTGCTCGTTCGATAACTGCTATACAATGTTGCACAACTTGGCAAATTTGCAGATGCATCTCACTCGACACCACAAAGCACCCGCACTGAATCTGCAGTCACTGAGTAATGCTGCTAAATCTGACCACAAGCAATTCTACTGTCCCAACGGAAGCTGTGCATACCATCAGACTGCTGGAGATGGTAACAACGGAGCACGGCATTTCAGCTCTCTTCGGTCACTGAAGCAACACTACCTAAAGGTGCACGGCGAACGAAAGCATCTTTGCGAGCCGTGTGGAAAATCGTTCGCTACCGAAAGCTACCTGCGTCACCATCGGCTATCCTGTGGCCAGAAGTTCACCTGCGCCCATTGCACATACTCGTACGGTTCCAGGGAAGCATTGCTGACGCATGCCAAACGGAAACAGCACGGTTACGAAGAATTACTTTCGGCAAAGAAACCAAAGCGCGTTAAACCAGCGAAAAAAACTGGACCAAAATGCGTGAGTACCGGAACACAAACCTTTTCGGAGTTATCGGAGAGCAGAACAACACAAACGGTCGATATATCGAAAATAACCATTGAAATGCAAGAAGATGTAATGCGGCTTCCTGTTGAAGCACCAACGTCCGCACACCCAAGTCAAGTTTCCCAGACGATGGAAAGTGTAGAACCTCTGGCACCCGTCGTTTGCACAGAAACGCAAACAGACTTCATCGATGTGATGTTCGCGAATGCGGTACATCGACATGATCCTCTGCTATCGTATACCCACATGTACACGCAAACTACGGATGATCAGGGACTGTTAGCGGATTTAGGATTGGCCACTACTGAAACGCAAACGAGCTGGAACGAGGAAAGCGAAACGTTCGGTGATTACCTTGTATCGACGGAAACGCAAACCAATTTCGACATCGATAGCTTTGACTGTTCCAGTAGCAGCGCCACAGATAAGCAGGATTCAGCCAATAGTAAACAAACTCAGGTCCCTGAATCAATGGCCGATGATTTCCATCTGCTAAGAGGATCTAATTTTCTTAGCGATATTGTTGATTCGATCAATGATCATACGAACGTTCACACGCAAGACTCATGATATAAGGAGAACCACGTTGAAGATCGTAGCTACAGGAGATTCCAATTCTAGGTGCGTAATTTAAGGATCACAAAGTGAAAATTATGACAAATTTCAAAGCAACGTCATTGAATATCCGTGTTAATATGCAGGCACTCGCACAACAAACGTTCGTTATGAAGCACAACTTTGAAGAAATAAATGTTTGGTGGTATTAAAATGCTGGGAATGTTCTATTCACTTTTAGCAAAGGCACACCAATTATGAATGTACTGATACTGTGCTTTCAAATAAACTCATCTTGTTAATCCTTACCCTAATATAATTAATCAATCTTTCAAATTTTGCTCAAAGAAAATGCAGTTCAACCGTCAAGCTTTGTTGGTTACTTGGGAAATTTCAAATTTGTTGTTTACAAAATGAAATCAAAGTTCTGCGTGTGTCATGCCTCAATTGTCACTTCGCTGTCAACACGAACTGTCATGCCAACAGCAGCAGCAGCAGCATAAAAAAAACAACTAATTTCAACGCACCGAAGCATAGAATGAGCGATTTGTGAGAATTAGTCCACACGGTTTACTCGAAAAGAGGTCCGTAAATGGGTAACTAGGACCTAACGGGCAAAACCACACTCGAAACCAACAAGTTCCTAGTGTTATTTGTGCATGCTTGAGCGGTATTGGTTTATGGTATGGATCGCATGTAAGCACGGCCTTCGGACACCCTCCCTGCACGGACCGGCATTCGGTGCTAATTGTGTGTGATCATTGTTTCGCAATTGGATAAGTTGGGTCACCATTCGTGCAGCTATTTCAACAAAGAAATACAACGAACCGGCGAGAGAATGGGCGATACGGGCTGTGTACACTTTGCATCCTACGTGAAGGAGTACGGGTACGATTCGTACAGCGTTGTGCACGCATACTTCAGTGCCTGCATCAGCAAGGAAGCTCGCCGTCGGAAGGCCCTGTCCTGTCTTTGCTACAAGTGTGGAAGTTCCGGCCCACAGCTGTACTCCTGTCTGCACTGTATTTATTTCGCTTGCAAGGGAGCACACATTAACGAGCACTATAAGCACACGAAACACTACATGGCGCTGGAATTGTGCTACGGCATGCTGTACTGTTACCAGTGTCGGGATTTTATCTACCACAGTAAATGTCAGGCCATCGCCGAACGGCACCTACGGCGCGAGGCTCGCAGTCTTGACAAAAGCCTTTCCTGGCGGCCCTGGAGCCCATCGCGGCTGGAAATAGAGCTGCTGCTGAAGAATCCCAAACGAAGGCACGTGACGGCTCTCACCAGCATCGGTTTGCGTGGACTGTTAAATCTAGGTTCGACCTGCTTCATGAACTGCATTGTGCAGGCCCTCATCCACACACCGCTGCTGCGTGATTATTTTCTCGCCGAGCTACACGAATGCACGACCAAAACGGCCGCCAAATGTCTGGTGTGTGAAGTGTCACGACTGTTCCAAGAGTTTTACTCCGGTGCCCGTGGTCCTTTGTCGTTGCACCGGTTGCTGCATCTCATTTGGAACCACGCTCGGCATCTGGCCGGATACGAGCAGCAAGATGCGCACGAGTTCTTTATCGCCACCCTCGATGTGTTACACCGGCACTGTAAAATATCGATGACGGAACTAGCTGCTAATGCGGCCGCTGCAGCTGCTGCAGCAGCGGCTGCGGCGGCAGCAGCGAACGATAAATCAAAACCCTCCCAACCAAACGCCCATCAACCGTCCCAAAATGCACATGCGGGAACGAACTACCTGTCACAGCAAGCAAGTTCTCAGCAAGAATCATTGCCGCTGTTACCACAGACCGGTTCGAATGCGCTAGCGATGTCAACGACTGCCTCCCCAGCTGCAACGACGGGCACTACCACTGCCACCAGCACGACAAACAGCGGCCAAAGCCAACCGCCCGATCCTAATCCCACTCAGTGTAATTGTATTATTGATCAGATTTTTACCGGTGGCTTGCAGAGCGATGTAGTATGCCAGGCTTGCAAAGGCGTTTCCACGACGATCGATCCATTCTGGGACATTTCGCTCGATCTCGGCGAATCATCGAACGGGCAGGGAGGATACGGTGGACCACCGAAATCCCTTATCGACTGTTTGGAGCGGTTCACCCGCGCAGAACATCTTGGTTCGAGTGCAAAAATCAAGTGCAACACATGCAACAGCTACCAGGAATCGACGAAGCAACTGTCCATGCGCACACTTCCGATAGTGGCAAGTTTCCACCTGAAGCGCTTCGAACACTCTAGTCTGGTATGCAAATAGTACGTGAATTCAGCTTTCCAAACATTTCACACGTTCCATTGTGCGTTTTCAGATCGATAAGAAAATTTCCACCTTCATCTCATTCCCGGCGGAGCTGGACATGACGCCGTTTATGTCGCAGAAAAAGTCTGATCAACAGCAGCAGTCTTCACATCTATCACCGTCCTCACCGAATTTTGCGGGTGGTGGAGCTAATGGTTCCTCCGCTTCCTCCATGACTGGCACAGCGAACGTCGTAACGACGTCAACGCGCTTACATAATGACGACAGCAGGAACCAATCGTACCAGAACGAGGGCAGTGATACGGCCGACTTCCGCTATTCACTGTACGCTGTCATCAACCACGTCGGAACGCTCGATGCGGGCCACTATACGGCGTACGTGCGCCACCAGAAAGACATTTGGGTCAAGTGCGATGACCACATTATAACCACTGCCACACTCAAGCAGGTCTTGGACAGCGAAGGGTAAATATAACCCAAAAGCAAAGCGACTGGTTCCGATCTAATCGGACACTTAATTTTCCCCTTTGCTTTTAGATATCTTCTTTTCTACCATAAGAAAATACTGGAGTACGAGTGAACGGATTGGGAGACAACGACGGCCCAAGGGGACAAGTTCGAATGCAACAAGAGCAAAACGGGTGGAAAAAAGGTTACCGTAGTGACTGACGGAACACATTAAGACTGGTTCAAAGGCACCCGTAATACATACTAGTACTAGCTAATCACGTGAAGAGATCGTAACCGTACGGACAATGTTCGGATTGATTTTATTCGAATGCTACTTGAACGCCTTTTAGCCTGATGGCCGCGAAAGGGGACACATGAAAAAAACCGATCAAAAAGTGTAGCAGTTTCTTTTACCTTTTACTTTTTAACAACGACGAAACACGGCACGGGAAAACGTGATGAGTGGACAGAACAGGGACAGAAACAACAAGCGTTTGCTGCGTGTCACGTGTTAATGTTTAGTAATATATTTATTATTCAAGTGATTTTTTTTTTAACCTTTTGCGTCGCGCCCCCTTTTTTCTCGTAGACGAGTGTGCGTTTTGTTTTTTGTCGTTTCGTTTATTTATTTGGCGATGGACGAGAGTGAAACTGCACTCAGATTTGGTGAGGACGAACAGATGGAAACTGTCGATGGGCGCTGATCGGTTAGATGCTTCTTCAATGAAAATACAAAAACACGAAAATGATACACAACCTATTTGTTTTTTTGTTCGACAATGGAAAACTAACGACAATTTACTAGATATTAGTTTGATTCTATTGCAAATTCGCAAAAACACCACGTTTGAACATTCGTTACGAGAGTGCATCATATCGAACTTTCAATCTTCATTTTCGATCGTGCTTAAAGTGCTAATAATAAACAAAAACAAACATTTATGAAGCAACTATTGCACTTTACACCACCTACACCACCCTACAATGAATGCAATCTTTCTATAACGGGGTTTTTTGTTGTTGTGTTCTGCGTGCAACGACGCTCATGCTTTGGAGAACTGGTTAGCGTACGAAAAATGCATTACGATACTGCACTCCTGTCGACATTACGATGTGATCGATGTGATCGCTTGTCCTACACATACTTTCATAAAGTGTGAATACATTAATTCGCATCAAAAAGGAATTCGTCGATGGTAAAAGTGTGCAGTATATTTTCTTTTGATTGCGCATTCTGCGTGCGTGCGTAAGATAGAAGAGCGATCCCGCTTGCGTACAAAAACAAAAAAGAAAAACAAACAACAAAAACGCATTTGTGTGTGATCGAGTGATCGTGCAATGATGTGCGAATGGTGTTCTGCAATCTGGCCCCGCTCGATCTGGTCCCGCCCCCAAATGC
>KI423808.1:5555-16339 GCA_000473375.1 Anopheles culicifacies | reverse complement strand
TCGTTCCGTTAATCGCATCAAACGCACACCTCCATCATGGCGCATCCTACAGTAGGGCCGATTGGCAGCAGAACAAAACCGATACCTGACGTTCGCCCGAATCACGTCACGAAGTCGATGGGGTTACCGCGGTCGTAGTGCTAGCTGTTGGGGGCGGTGTCACCGTAGATGGTGATGGTACCGTTGGGGAGTTCGTTGCCACACCATTACTGACCGTAGATGGATTTGCGACGGGGCTTTTGCTGTTTGGTGACGGTGCTGGATCATCGCTAGTCAGCTTCGTTGAGCTTGTTTTTGGGGAAACGGTTACATCCATGCTTGACGCACCGGATTGTGCCGGTGCGGAACCCGCCGTGCATACAGCAGCCGTCTGTGGTTGGGGGGAAGGTGGTGATAATGATGTCGTCGTTGCTGTCGCTTGCTTCGAAACGTTCGCTCGTGCCGTTACGGCCGCTTCGATCAATCCATCCAACAGATAGCTGTCGGTTTGGGTAGATTTATCGTCGACCAGCATCTTTTGGCCGCCGGAACCGTACTTGCGCGATATTTCCAACAGCTCCCGCAAACCCTTGTTTTCCGTCATCAGCTTGCTCAGTACCTCCTGCTCCTGGTTGACCTTTTCCTCGTCCATCTGCGAGACACGCTGCATCACGGCGGCCATCTCCTGTATCTTGGCCGTCTGCTGCCGAATCAGCTCATCGCGTCGTTCGATATCGGCCGACCGGTGGTGGCGTGTGAATGCTTCCACAAAGTTCACCTTTGTGTTGAGAATTTTCGCTTGCGTGTGCTCGCGATATTTGGACATGATGTGCTCTAGTGCGTGCTGGTGATCTTCCAGCGCTGCCTTTAGCAGACGGTTTTCCTGCTGAATCTCGCGGATCTGTGGATTCTCCTGGTGGATAATCGTTATCAGCTGGTTGTTGGAGCGATCGCGTGCCAATTTGTTCAGTATGTCGATATCATCCTGGAACTGACGCATCGATTCGATGTGCTTGTTTACTGATTCAGATTCCAGCAGCAGTGCGTCACCAAGGGCCTCTCGGTCTTTGAGCCGATTAGCAATACGCTTAGCATCGAGTATAATCTGCTCAAATGTAACGGACATCCTGAAACTTTATCCTTTTTTTTCCCCCCTCACAAAGACTCCGAGCACTTCCGTGTCCAATGAAAGCAACCTGAAATGAAGCGATTGCATGGTGGAGAGTTTAATACACGTTAAAAATAAGCTTCCGCATTCCCTAAATAGTTACCGATTGCAGACGAAATCAGGGCTATGCTGCACGTACGTTTGTGTGGGTTCCAACCCTTCGCTACTGAACCGTGTCTAACCGTGGCTAGGAACAAAACAATCACATACTTTTGCCCACAAAACAATCTCAACTGGAAGGGGTGGCAGGAGTGGTCGGACCACCGTAACCCACCGTGTAACGTTGTAATGTTACGTAGAACGAAGGTTTACGTTTCACAGCTGAGCACACTCACGTACCGAGGGCTATTGCACGGAAATTACACACCCCGAATGGAAAAACGAAACAGTAGACAAAACAATAGAACGAACTAAAACTGTTCTCGGAGAACTTGTCACTGTGCAAACACTTTTACGTACGAAATACTTTAAATTCGATATCGTTTCTTCTTCAACGCACACAAACACGAAGCTTACTGTGCCATTCGCATTATGCTGGCGATGGCGAAACAATTTATGCTGGCCCCACTTTTTCCCTTTCGCCCATTAACACAGTCAAGTGCCTGCGACGACGATGTAGAAATTATCTATTTTTTTTCTTTGCTTTCTGACAACTTCTTCGTCTGCTTTTGCTCGCATGCCGAGCCCAAGGTTTATGGATGCGTCTGGGCAGGTATAGCTACCGTGGCATTTGTTGCTGTCAACACGGTGTTGTCATTTGACAGATTGTTTAACCAAAAAAAAAAAAGATCTGCCAAAAGGGAAAAGAAAAAACGCAACTTCTTGCTGCAAAAGACTCCCGAACGCAAAGAAATATTCGTATATTTCTTTGTGGAAAAGTAGCACTTAAGTGCAAACAGTACAACTTGAGTATAAGTTCGATAGTGATTCGCATAATTAAAGCGAATAGTAGAAAATCAAACCTATAGGGCTCTAGGACTGTGAGCACGATATTGCATTGTTGTTCCTTTCCTTTGGACGACGTCCTTATGTCGTGTCGAAAATAATTCCCTAGGAATAAGCAAACCCTTGCGGACGGACCAGTTTCTTATGGTCGCCAAAGGTGTAGTTCCTGCTTTATCTTGCCTCTTGCTAGCTTAGGTTCGGTTCCAAATCATAATCGAAGCGTGTGAAAGTGATTGTGCTTCTGTTTAGGGTATTGCATAGCTGCAAACCACACGGATTAAAATATTATCCTGTGTTTGCCATTAAACTAGTCCACGCACCTCACAAAAAAGGCCCACGCAAACGTTATTCGATACGGGTACTTTTATACCTTATCTATTCGATAAACAATCAGCTATTTAATCGACTATTCCTCTCCTGCTTTTTTTTTAGTGGCAACAAGTGGGCCACCAGAGTTTGCCCGCAGCTAACCATCCTCTGGCAATGGCAAAGGATAACAACAACATTAACACGGATGATCTGACTGGTGCAACTCCATCATCATCTGTGAAGGCGACTCCATCGTCCACATCCTCAACGACGGAAGGTGAAAACGGTCCCAGCTCGGTTGAAGCACAGTCCACTTCTCCATCACTACCAGCAGCAGCAACTGGCAGCGCCGAAGTACCACGAAGAGAGGAAAACCCCTTTTCCTTCAAACATTTTCTCAAATGGGACGGCAATCATGCGGCGAATAATGGTGCCAGTACGGGTGGCACGGGAACCATCCCTTCCAGTAGCATAAATCACAGTCGTAGTGCATCGAGCATAAATGGCCACGGAAGCGGCTCGCTTGCGGATGGTAGTGGTGCTACTAGCTGCAGCAATGGAACGAATGGAACACTCGATACGAAAACGACCGGAATTGTTACTGGGCCGAACGGAACCAGTGTGGGGAGTAACTTAGCGACTGTAACGACCGCTACCACCAGTACCGGTTCGCCATCGAAATCGGCCACAACGAGTTCGCTAAATGTGGTGAGCTCGACGACTGGGGCACGGCCCAAAATCCCACAATTCCAATCGGTCAATACGCTTAGCAGTGAGTCAAAGATGAAACGGTCTCCCCGCTTCCCTTCGTTCGATTCGCAGTCCAGTTTGTCCGACTTTGCCGATGATCGGTACGGTCCGATTTATCAAAGTCGCAGCAATGGTTCCTTCAGCTCCGATTACCCTGCTGCTGCTGCTGCTTCGAATACTGTTGGGGGTAGTGGTTTGCGCGAGGATGCCAACGGAATAGAGCAGCTAGGCGAACAGGTGGAATTGCTGCGTGGATATGTTCAGCGTTCCTACTCCAATTACGATCTCGATAGTCCCGGTTCATCCGCGGTTGGAGCGGATAGACGAAACGATCTGGAAGTGCATAATGAACCACCCGGCAGAGGTCTTGTTGGTGCGGCCGAATTTTCTGCAGCCCTTCCTGACTTTGTGCAGGACCATCTCGTGATGGAACAGTGGTACAACACACTACCAAAAGGAACCGGAAGCGGTTCATCGGGATCAGCCGATTTTGAGGATGTGTTAGATCTGACCGGTGTAGCGAATGTTTCCGGTGGTAGTGGAGGTGCACCACTCTCCTCTTGCAATGATATACCGTTCGATCTGACGGCGAGCAGCACTACGAGCAGTAGTCGGGCAACTCGAGATCAGAATGCACCCGGTGCTGGACACCGGCATTCACTAGGCGTTCGGCTCGATTTCTCTCCACGTGGCGCAGGGAACCCAGTTGGACCGGAGCTCGAATTCGATCTTCCACCAAGATCTCCAACTTCTTCGTCCTCGGAACTACCACCGGATCTTACCGAGGGTAATGCGGGTGGCGTAGGTGAACCAGGTGGTTCTGGCGGTCAAGGGCTAAGAGCACGAAGCTACTATTATTCCTCGGCACAAGCGCCGGGATCGGTTTCTAGCGGGACAACGGCTGATAAAATTCATCGTCTACCGGACTTTTTGTCCGATGGTCCAATCCATTCATCCGGGCGGCTAGCTGACGTTACGCACGATACACCGCACGCATCGGAAACAGCCGCAGCAGCTGCGGCAGCGTCCGACAGACGTCAGTGGGTACAGCAGCGACAACGGGAAGCCCAGTACCAGAACCGTCTCGGTGCGGAGTTGATGGAGAATGAACGATTGAGACGAGAACTGGAAGCGAGTCGGCGAACGGTTAGTGAACAATCGCGCCGCATTCGCGAGCTGGAACGTGATCTAGAAACGATGGTTACGCTCGCCAGACCCGGAAGTTCCATGCAGCGGGATGGCGGCAACGGAACAACGCATTCGAACGCGAGTAGTTTCCTACAAGCGAAAACGCGCGCCGCCACAGCAGAGGCAGAGATGAAACAATTGCGACAGAAGCTAAACAGCATGACTGTGAGTATCTCTCTCTTGGTGCTTGATTTCTTGATCCCTTATCATGGGAAACTTCCTTCCGGTTGTAGGTCGAAATGGAGGCACTACAAAGGGAAAACGAAACGCTTAAGGTGGAAGCTTGTGGAGGCGCCATCGGTGGTAGCACGGGTGCGGGCACCAGTGCTAGGATGCGACAGGACGATGGAGATCGTGGTACCCGTCCAAAACGGGAACAGTCTTCCGCTTTCTTGCGTGCACAAACGGTCGCTCTACGGCAGGCTGCGTCCACAGCGGAAAATAATCTTAGGTAAGTATGATCCTGTCTTTCGTTGACATCACGATCGAGTTCATCAACTGATTTAATCGTTTCACAGGCAATTGTTAAGCGGAGTTGAAAATTTACGCGCGATGGCGAATCAAATCGAAACGTTCAGGAACACACAGGACGAAATGAAGCTCGGGACGGATTCACCTCCGCTGGAGGATTATTTGCACGACAGCGACATTACCAGCAATGAAGGTGACGAGGACGATGATGCCGATGTGCCGTTTGGTCCAGCGTTGTAGATAAACAAGAAGGGAAAAGAACAAAACCGAGCGCTCTCTGGCGGAAGGGAAAATATGCAGCGGAAGTAAACCGGGCAGATACAGAGCATTCTGCATGTATTTACGAAAACAGAATATATATATACATACACCTATACCAACACGGAAAGGCTTCATAGATCCTTTTTCGCGCACATATACGCACGCACTTGTGGCGTTTGTTTGAAGAATCAAATTCATCGTACAGTACAGCAATCCGCACGCACTCATTGAATATATACATAGAAATGCAGTGATTGCACCTGGGTGTGAATATTACACGTTGTAAAACAGTTCGACATTTAGCTAGCATCATCTATCACGTAACGCTTATGCAAACCGCTTGGGAAAGGAAAGGTTACAGACTGGATTTAAGCTGTACTGTGAGAGTGGCTAAAGTTGAGCGCTACCGTGTGATCACGCTCTAGTGATAGGATGAGAGTGACCGTCTGAGAAACTAATCACATCCCCACAGAGGGACGAAGAAGGACCATCCAATAGCGTAAATAATTATGCAAGAAAACAAACAAAAACAAGCTTTAGTTAGAAACCAAAGCAAAACGCGGGCGGAAAGATGGTTCTAGATTGCTTACAACGCTTTTATACCGGGACCGTACGGAACGACCACTATAATAGCAGCTGGCAATGATTCATATCTCGTGTTAAATACTCCTCGTCAAGCAGCACAAACCCATCAGGCGAAATGTGTGAAAGCAAAGTAAATTAGCACCGCGCGTAGAAGGCAATAGGTTACGAGAGGTATCGAGATCGGGTAAGGGTGTTTTATAGTGCCGTTTCTCTGTGGCGTGAATCAAAATGTGGATTTGATAAAATGGGTTTAGCGCACTACGAATGCAGTAAAGCGTACGCGTGCATATGCAACGAGAAATGAAACGGGAAGCCCCACGTGCATACAATATTGCATGGTGAGATGTATTGTTTTTCCCAATGGTTGGGTGGAAAACACCTTTGACGAATAAAGGCTATAACATATTGAAAACTTACACGTTTGTGACTTGTGTGACACATTTTTCCAATTATTTTATCCGTTTGGAGATTATACATTCGCTCAAAAATGTGTTTCATTTGTAACGGTTTTCTCACGCAATGCAAATTCAATTTCGCCCTGTTTCGGGGCGAAAACAGTGCAGGCGAAAAAGGGAGAGATTTTGACAGTTACACATCCACCCTGTTCTACCTGCTGCCGTTGTAGTCCACAACACAACACTTTGCCGTGTTGTTTGGAAAACGGGTGAAACAATACACAGGCACGGGGAAAACCTTCGCAAGGCCGGGCGAATGGAAACATACACATCATCTAAAGGAGTGTAGTGAAGAAATACCTCAAAAAACGTACCAAGTGAACTCACAGCCAGGGGTGTTTTCTATGCTTACATCTTCACCCACCCACAACCGCCTCCTGCCGGGTGGGAAGAAGACGTGTGTTTTTGTTGTTGTTCCTATTCTTCGAGCGTGTAGTGTGTTTGTACCGTGGCAGAAAAGGAGTCACCATTTGCTCCGCGCAACTTTCGCAAGGATCTGTAAAGAATGGAAGCGGTTTAGATTGCACATTAGTGAACGTGTATGTAAATGGCAAGTGGTGTTGTGTCGATAAACGACGTAATTGGCAATTGATGCTGTGTGGTACCCGTGTAATCGTACAGTGATAAAAGTGTGTAATCGTGGTGTCCACGTTTTCCCCTACTCAGTGACAAAGGAAAACGCGTATCGGTGGCAGAAGAGATCCGTGCGGAACGAGATATTCCTGCAGCGTCTGGCTCGGAGGCCGTGTTGCTGCACTGGTGCGTATTGGAATAATATTACTGTTTTGCACATACACCCGCAGCGCGATATCTTATCGCATCCGATTGTTGACGAAGAGCAACGTTGCGTTACCTGTAAAATGATGACAAATCAGTCAAGAAGCAGCCCGCAGATGCCGCATAGGACTTGAAATCGATTATCGTTTCGAGCTTACTCATGGTAATCGGCACGATGGGCTTCCATTATCTTTCTCTAGGTCAGCGTTTGATTGCGGAGCGCAACAACCTGTCTTCGCATGTCCATCCCTTTTCCCTACTTTCCGGCGTTATCTTCGTCTTTCTTTCGATTCTCTTCTTGGTGCGATATTCCAGATGCCTGGATTGGCAGTGCGTTTTATTTTTCCTGCCGTTTGCCAATTATTTCACACAACGCACACGCACACAATGAAGAAAGCTTGCCAGTCAGGTCACGGCCTACTTTGATGATGTGTTGTTTAGAATAATATTTTCCACACATTGTGCGATCGACGAGCCGGACCGCATCGTGACGTTCTTAGTGGTCAAACAGATTGCGAGAAACAATCTTCAGTTTGCGATCGTCTTACCCGTTCCAACGCGTTTCGCTCACGATCGCGTGTACCGCCATTCTCTCTCTCGCTTGCTCTCCGGCTATGTTTGCATTCCGCGGGCGATGATCCTCGTGGAACGCACGTGAAGATCGTATTTAATTAGCGCCCGCGCGAGAGAGCGAGCATAACGCTGAGCGCGACAGCCTGCGGACCCGCGCGGGGTCCAAGATTCTAAGCGCAAACGGTTACCCTGTGCACGTAATTGCCACAGTTCCGTGCCGCAATTCATCGGGATCGACAGCAGCGAGCGATCGTACGTACGCTTGCTTTCCGTCCCGATTTTCATAAAGCTTCAAGGGCTAACGGGATTCGTGTCGTGTGTGTGTCTTCGCATTGATCATTCACTATAAAGCCCTGGCAAGTGTTTGTTGGCCCTTTGGATCATATTTTGGCGTTTTTCATTCGGTGTGCGCGCGTGTGAGTGTGTTTGCTTGTGTTGGATAAAATTATGGCGGAGAATCTTGTGCCCAATGTTGGTAGTTCCCTTGGGCGATTGCTTGGAATGGACCAAAAGTCCGTGCATGGTTATGAATCGCTGCTCCAAACAGACGAAGATGCTCGTGATGGCAGTGACAACGTGAACCGGCGTTCCAGAGATGATGGCAGTGTGGGGTACCTTCGGCGTCTCTTTGCATCGTTGTTGGTAGGTTTCGGTAATGTTGTTGATATACCGGTGAGCAAGCTAACCAAAAGCTTACGTACGATCAATACATGCTTCACATCACCGTAAGATACACGGATCCTTTCTCCTACTTACATCGAGTTGATCTTCACTCAAATTAAAACCACAAAATTTGACACTGGCATTATTGTTGGCTTCACTTTGCTTTTATCCATCCTTCGCTTTGGACCCTAGTTTGCCGTGTGACCTTGTGGTGTGTCTTTTATTTCTTCTTCGTGGCGTGTACATGATCTTCGGACGAAGCGAACGTGTCCGAGCACATCGGTAGCTGTGGTTTTTTGTTTTGGTTTGAAGTGTGTCGTAACTTGCTTCCAATTCTTATTCCCTTTTCCCGTGATGTGCGTAAGGCCCATTAAATTGTGTAATAATGTGCGTACAAAATGTGGCTTTCTAGTAAGGTGTAAGCGTATCTACGCTGTTTATAACAGAACTGGTTAGAATTATTCTTTGATGCGAGGTGTTTTCTCGTGAATAGTTCTTTTTTATGTCATTACTTCTTACCCGAAAAACATACCAACGTGAAATCTAAACTATCACTTAACCTCCGCGTGTATGTGTTTTGTTATTTACTGGCCCTTTCCTTATCATACGACGGTACGTAACTGTAGCGTAAAGATACCCCTAGCACTCTCCAATAAAAGCACACGTCATCCTTTCCGATCACGCGTTTCGCTGTGTTATGTTGTGTTACATTGTGGCTCCATCCTTTCCGGATTTTCCCACGTAACCACGAGAGTGTTACCACCGTTTGCGCACAATCCTTTTTGGCTGGTGTGATTGTTTTCCTTCCCCTATTCGAAGCAAGCCAAAAGCTTTTCCTTGTGGTTGCTGTGTTCTGCTGGAACAAAGCTTACTTGGCAAATTTCCCCAATTTATTGCATTCGTCCTTTTCACGCTCGTTGAGTATTGAAAGGATTTTCTTCTCTCTATTGCTTTTGGAATGGGAGAATGTGTGCCAGAAAAGGATAACGAATCAATGCGGGAAAATCACAAGTTGCTACAGAAAACGTTGAACTCAGCTCATCGCAGGACCTGCGTTTTCCCCGTTACCATGGTTCGGTGTGAGCGAGATAGATTGAGTGCGTAAAAACCGCAAGAGACTACTAGAGAGAGAGAGAGCTTTCGGTGGAGAAAAAGAGCGAAATTGTCGCTAAACATGGTAGGTTTATCGGGAAAATGTGTTGCGAACTAAGCGCACTAGCTTTCGCGTCACCGTACTGCGAAGGTCGGTCGTTTAGTGGAAAATTCGTCACAGCATTTTCCATCCCCCAACTCCGCTTTCCGTGGTGCGCTAGGGGTGGAAAGAAAGTGAGGAGAGAGGGGAAAACAATAGCGTGTAGTCAAAAAACACTTTGAATACGGCCAGTGCTGCGTGTGTTTTCAAAGTTACGTTTGTCGTGTGTTCTTTCCTGGTTTGTGATTTTGCATTGAAGGTGAAACCGGAAACGGAAAAGTGACATAATTTTTGTTTTTACGACTCGCTGGTGCATTCGCTGGTGCAGCTGGTACAATTGTGAGGTGCAACAGTGTCAAGGATTTAGCGGTTCGCGTTTTTGTTTCCTTTTCGGTTGTGTGGAGAGAAGCAAAAATATCCTTCCCCGACATTTCCGATTGTGGGTTATCCCTAGTTCACTCTGTATGTGTGTGTATTTTGTGTGTCTGTGAGTATAATTACCGTCACGTGAATGTTGAAGTGAGTGAAGTTGTACGACAGGCTGGCACAGTTTCCATTTTCCCGGTCCCCGAAGCCGAATTGGGAATGCGTGCTGCGTGCTAACGCTTCACTTGAAGTGAACGTGAAATTATTACAAAGTTTGACAAACGTCACAAAGTTTAACTGTTTAACTGTGTTTAAGTTTAACCGCTGAAAGGAAGTCACCCCTAAAACAACATGCCGGAAAAGGTGAAAGAAAAAGTAAAGTATCATGCCATGCCATACGTATTTCCCTCAAATAGTTCCCAACAATACCCGCCAGTTATCTGTTCCATCATTTTGGAAGGTTCCGCCAGAGTGTCGCGCTTGTTTGATTTTCCATTCGTCCACCAAACCCACAGGGCGCCGACTAGTGCTTTTTGGGTCAACTTTTAATTACTTCCGAGTATCTAGATCCTTTCCCGGACGTACGGTCCGCCATGGTGATGGTCGTGTGGGCAATGTGTACATATGTTCGTGACATTTTCTCCATCGTCCACTCTCGTTCTTTTTCGTGGCGTTTTCATTTGTTATACAATTTTGAATGATTTATATAATATTACATACAGACGTTGAAAAATAATATAAGGAATTTCTTGCAAATCTTTTCGACAAAATCAATTAAGTTAATAATAACGTAACGAATGAAGGAAACAATAATGAATCGGTTTTGATTAGTTATGTGCATGAATTAACGCACCTTTCTTTCTCCACAAAGATTTGTTATAGATAATTTTAGATGTAACATTCGCAAAGGAATTTGAAACTCAAATGAGTTATATCACTGGTGAGAGTGTCATTTAACTCGTGAGTGATACATAACTCTTTGCGGCGATCATCAACTCATTTAGGAATGAGCTAAATAACTCTCCGTATTGAGTGAGTTGAAAAGCAATTTTTAGAGTTATATTTATTTGAATTTCCACAGCAAAGAAGGACTCCAAACTGA
>KI423807.1:18034-30840 GCA_000473375.1 Anopheles culicifacies | reverse complement strand
TACTTATTAATCAGAAACGGGTAGAATTTTCCGAAAATCATACTATAATTCAATGAAGTAACTGCAGTAATGAAGCTGTCGTTTTTGCAGAATTGTCTTACTAATATTAATAAATCTCCCTTACTTAAACGCACATTTAATTCCGATAGCTAGAATGGAGTCTTTCCATTACAATTGTATTAATCAGTATGTTTAAAATATTTGTTAAAATGTATAAATTGTATAGAAAAAACTGCGTTACTTGTATGTAAAACTTACTAATATATAAACTTTTACAACATACCTGTCCATCCTCACCACCGACGATATTAAACCCAAGCCCGGACGCTCCTTTCCGAATGACGATCGTGCGTGGTACTCTAAAAAATACAAACAAAAATCTCAGTACAGTGCCCGGATGAAGATGTGTTGAGCACACGGTGTAATTACCGGGTAATGTCTTCGCTGCTAACGGCACGCGGTGTACCGATCGGCATACCCGTCTCCAGCACGTTTGACGATGCGTACCGGGATGAGCTGTTCTCCAGTGCGAATGCCGGCGAATGGGAGCGTGCCGTTGGTGCCATTTCAGTGTCGCCTCCACCGGCTTCACCACCACCACCACCACCACCCGCATCCGGCGACGCATGATCGACCATGCTCACGCCAACATTGTTCATCGCGTTGGTCGACAGCGAGTTAAGGTTGCTGATCGAGTTGGCGAGTGCCTGCAGTATGTTCGTCTTTTGCACGATCAGCGTCGCCCGGTTGGTGATCGCCTTGAGCGTTGCGACCGCTTCCTCGTGCACGACGTTCTCGAGATTGCGCTCTCCACCGTCCGGCGTGCGGACCGCGATCAGCTTGTCGCCGACGGCAAGCCGTCCGTCGATGTGAGCCGCACCGCCCTCCATGATCTTCGTTACGTAAATGCCATTATCGCCCGGGATGTGCTGGTTACCGATGCCACCCGCAATCGAGAACCCGAGCCCTTTGCTACCCTTCAGCAGCTCAATCTCCTCCAGCTTTGGTGCCTGGGCGGGTGGGCGCTTCCGGCGGATGTGCTGTAATGGAATATGGGGAGTGGGAAAAACCACACGTGGTTACCATTTTGGCCGGAAAAATCGTTTCGCAATGATCGTGCACCTACCAGTGTTACGCGATCGCCCGCCTGCTTAAGCGCATCGACGGCTTCCCCGTGCGTTACGTCCACCACACGCACCTCGTTCACTGCCACGATGCAATCGTTCACCTGCAGCCGGCCATCAACGTGGGCCGCACCGCCCGGTATCACCTTCGTGATGTAGATCGAGGCGTCGAGATTGATGTGCGGATTGTCCGTACCACCCGCGATCGAGAAACCCAACCCGGTTGAACCACGTACCAGCGTTATCTCATCGTACTCCCACGGCGAATCACCATTAAGCTGCAACGAGACAGAGATGACGGTGCAATATAAGTACAATGAAAACCGAAACACATTAACCGATCCCATGTGAGTGTCGTTTGCTGCCGGGCATATTGTCGTACCGCTTTACGCACGTGTGGGAATTTACATCACAAAAACAAAATGTTCTTGCTGTGCATGATAACCTTTTCGTAGATCAACCAACTTTAAGCCACGAAAAACACCAGTTAGTATATAAAAAAACATTAAAGAAAAAAAAACAACTCAAAACAAACAACTAACCAAATATTTCACCTCTTCCTCAGTTGTTTACACCTAGTACGTCAGGTTGCATCATTGTCCCTTTGACCAAGCTTATCAGTATGTGTAAATTTACATAAAACAGAAATAAAAATAATAGCAATACGGCCTGGCCGTTCTTAATGAATAAAAAAAAAAAAGAATTCAAAATAACGATAACGGCTTTACAATCGATAAATAAAGCGATTTACAAGCAAAGTGGATTGAATTGAAGCAATACAGTAAAGCCGATACGATTAACTATCCGTAGTTTTACAAACTGTCTAGAATCAGTTTTGATTATTTTTTTTTACAAAATTATTATTACATTTTTAAATTTACATTTCTCAGATGTAAATTCTCTCCCCATGACTTGTATAAATAACTTTTTTTCTTCAAAAGTAAAAACAAAACATAAATCTATCCAACAACAAAAGTGGGTTTGACACCACTGCAATAGATGGCTACGATACCGAAATGCGAAAACTCGCTAGTGGGAGTATAGTAAGTGATTTGAGTTGGTTTACCACGAATCGCATTGAAATTGCTTGTAAGCTTATAATCAACACCTTTTTGAGTTTTAAATGTATGTTAGAAAAATAATTAATTTAACAATATTTGGACAAATTCATCCGCTTGTAGTAAAATTCACTTAAAGTCTGCCATTGATTTATAGACCTTCCAGCAACTTACCTGTTTTGTATCATTCGCATTCGATGTCGGAACCTAATTTGAAGGAGAAAATTAAACCAAACGTAAATATTAAGACGTGTGCGTGTTGATATGTGTGTACGCGACATTTATCATTCGTGAAAGAGACTAATCTAAAAAGAGTTTAGTAGCTCGAGTTTTAAGTTTAATTTTAATAAACGCATCTTTAGAACGATCTGGCGGAATTGATGTGTTTTGAATGGAAATATTTTATTTTTTTAACAAGGATGTTCGCTAAGAAATGTATAAAACGCCTAAAGTTATGCAACTTTTGTGTAACTTTATTAACTAAACATTTGATTTTACTGTTTATTTAAAGATTTCAAGGTTTCGTTTATTATTAGCACTAAAAACGAGCACTTCTTCACATAATTGTACAATCTTTAATATATAAAAGGTTTCTATTGTGCTGTATATTTATCGTGTAGTTACAAAAGTGTGTTTCATATTTCATTTCATTCAACAACGATACAGAAAACGAACATGCATACGACAAAGGAATACATCAGAAAAGCACAATAATCGTTTAAATACAGGAAACGCTACAGCTATAAGGAAAATTTGCTACCCTTAAAAACTAGTTACTATTTCACTACTACTGTACCGTGTCCAAGCTGAATAAGGACGAAACCTTCTTGAGGAATCCTCCACCGCCCGCGCCACCACCTCCATCCTGCTGGCGTTTCTTTTTCCTCGTCGTCATGTTTTTGTTTTCTTTGCTCTGTGTTTGTTTAACTTGCTTTTATTGCAGATTGTGGTAATCTGTTGTACTGGTTTTGGTAGCGTTTGTGAGCTATTTTGTTTCTGTACTTAGTGCCCGTTTAATCAGCGACTAGGAAAACTGCCCACCCACCGGTGCCCCTTCGGCAAACTAACCCCTAACCGCACACACCTGCTTAAACACACATTTAGGGGAAGTGATGAATGTGTGTGTGTGTGGGAGAGAGGGTGGCGAAGAGGAAACGACGGTCAAGGTGAACTCTCTTACGAACGCTGGACGTACTGTTCCGTTTCACTGCAGCGAGACGAGGTGGACTTACTTTACGCCGGTCGATAAGATGCAAAGTAAGGGTTGGGTTTATATATTTATACGTGTAAATCTTTTTACTTTATTTCACTTCTTTGCACTGGTGATTAAACGCTAATTACACTTTGCCCTTCACAAAATACACACAATAACACACAAACAAAACGCACGCCTAAAACATTGTTTTTAATAGGAGAAGAAAAAGAATGAGTAAAGCACATTGTAACAACAAACAACAATCATTGATATCAACGAGAACACAATCATGAAATGTTTTCAACAGCTTTTAGGTAAACACAAAACGCATCAGTAAACCAACGATATTGAATTAAATACATGGAAAACATTGGGGTCCCATTTCCGGTATGGTAATGCACGATAAAATCGCCATTTTTCCATTCCAGTTTGCCCTGGAATCAATTTGTCTCAGGTTGCGAACGAGCGTCTCTCGTCTACGGTACCGGAGCTAAATAACGCGAGGGCGAATGAAGGACACAGGAAAGTAATAAAAGCCTTACTGGTAAGAGATGTTGGATATACAAAAAATAAAACAAAACCCCTTTAGGAGGTCACACAACAACGAAAGAAAAAATAGAATCGTGCCGAACAGTCAAGTGCTTTCGGTTATCGCTTCCGTCTGATGTGCATCATGAAATATCCGAAGCTTATCCGCCTCGGCAAGGACACGATCGTACAATAAATGGTTGCGTTCGAGGTTTCCTTCCTCATCGCCATAACTTCCTTCTTTCTACATGCTTCCCTTCAAGTAGCTTCCTAACAATACGATTCCCGTCCATTTTCTCCATCTCAAAAGCATTCCGAAATATCCAACATGTACATCGGAGGGTGGGGTGTAGGGGTGGATGAAACAACAGCCCAACAAATCCCGTTCACCTTTCCTTTACGATACGCACTACTAACGTGTTGGTGGCGTCCCCATCGTTTACCTTTCCCGGCTGTAACGCTTTTCCTTTGGGAAAATGTCGAGAATGGAGGAGGGGGAAGGATATGGGGGGAGGGGGGAGGTGGTTAACGCTTCATACGCACGCACGCACGCACCCCGAACACACCCGATTGAGCTCGAGGCTTGAATCCACCGGCACTGCGTACAGCGCTACACGCACGCACGCACGCACCCCGAACACACCCGATTGAGCTCGAGGCTTGAATCCACCGGCACTGCGTACAGCGCTAATTGTGCTCACTCAAACGATAGTCACCTAAAATCGCGCAAAATCAAGGAGATGGAAGAAAGAAAAGAAAATTTGGAAAATCGAAACGAAGAAGGGTTGAGTTGGGGGGGGGGAGGGGATTTGTGTAGTGAAATCAAGGAAATAAAGGAAGAGTAGAAAGAAAAAGAAAAAAAGAAAGAAAGAGAGAGAGAAATTTAAATTAAATTTTGTGATAACACAATAACAAAAATAATCAAGTGACGGGAAGGGGACACGAGTGTTAGGGGCGTAGTGGTAGCACAAGGACAGGAATTTGGTAAGAACATAAGATGTCAAAAAAAAAACAACACGCAGTCAAACGAGTAAATGCAAAATCCACGATCGGGAGAATGGTAAGGCACACGAAGACAAAATTAACGTTGGTATTTTTTAAAGGTAAATGGTTGCATGGTGTTATTCGCTTGGTGTTGTCGAGTGTCACGCCAGCACTCACACAGAATTGGGATTAAGGGCAAGGCAAAATAAAAACATTGGTGGATCATTATCGGTGGAAAAGAGGGAAAAGGGAGGTTTACTTCTTTTTGGATCCGGATTTGATCCGCGTATTGATTACCCGTTTGCCCATTAGGTTTGTTTCATTAATTTCATTTCCTACGCCCGTACCAGTTGTGCGATAGTTTCGATCCCTTGATAACCCTCCGTCCGTTCTGGGCCGAGGTTAAATAAGAACCATCCCGAATGGTAAACGAGACGACTACATTCCCATCGCCATCGTTGCCGACATAACGCTGATCGTGTTGCGCACGTTCTACTTCCACCCCTAGAATGGGTGGCGAAAAAAACCGCACACACACACACAATGCGAACGCGAATGCACGACAAAACACATATTCCGTATGCAAAACTTGTCTCCGCCATTGCGCCACGGGCTCGGTGCGCAACGCGCGTATCTTGTTCCCGTTTTATTATTTTCATGGATCAGTTTACGTTCCTCAAAATAGACAAGAATAGATGTGATGTGATGTGCACGCGATAGCAAACATTTAATAATACCTTCGATTAACGTCCATATTTTCATTCCCACATCGGCATACGTTCCCTTGTATGCCCCCTCCCATTATGCCATTCATTTTACAGCTTATCAACGTGCCAAGTTCACTTCAACTTGAAATGGTTGATGCAACATAATCGCACCACTGGCAGCATGTTTGTGAGTCACCGTTTCGTCGCCATTTCGACACCAATTGAGTCACGCATCCGGACCGGTTGGGGTCAACATTTTGTGTAATACGCCCGCGCAACAAATGGGGGTTGCTTTGGCAGCCGTCTAAAAATAAGCGGGTTTTCCCGAAACTGTATTCAAATTCATTACAGCCACCGCGGACGGTAAGCAATACCAAGCTCGAGCCGTGTCGCGTTTGTTGACGGACGGTTTAATATGCAGAATATGCTCTGTTGCTTCGCTATCTAGGCATGTTGTTTTTTCCTCCACAGCTCTCAAAGATAGCTACAATAAACAAAGAAAGAATCAATTGTACGATGAAGCTATTGTGTCCCCTTCCCATAGGACCGTTCCCGAGTATTCGTGCCGTCATGGTTCCACTCGCAGTTTAATAAACAAAGTAGCGAACGGTATCGAACGATGATGAATAGATGCACCAGCATCGTCTGCACATTCCTTTTGTCAACTTTATGATAGAAGTAAACCAATTACACATTGATTACCGCGTTTACAGATTTGTTTGCCACGCTGTTGAAACAAATCAAAACAAACGGGAATGAATCTGACAGCTCGCGCTTGCGGTACAGGCTGCGTACTTGTCCGCTTACGGCTGCAGCCGTTTTCAATTCAAATTGGTTATCCTTTGTGAAAACATCCGTTTTTGCATCGATTAAATTGCCATTCGCAGGCTGCTCTTTTCACAATCATGAATATTTGTTTTTAATTTGAAAAAAAAACCTAAATTTTTCATATACTAACACACACACACACAAGCACATTCGCTCAAAGAGCAAAAACATTTGTGTTTTTTTGTTTTCTAGTTCGTTACGGGGTTAGTTTAACCGTTCCGTATCAAACCCGGTGTGTTGATTGGTTTGTTGATAGTACTTGCAGTTGATTGTTGATATGGTTGATTTGTCGCACAAACACACATGCATCAACACACGCATTGTCACGCCTCTAGGTCACGGTTGATGAAATTTACCAAGCACACGATAACGGCCAACGTTTTAAAAATAACATCTTGAAGAAAAACATTCAACCAACGTATTTTTCCTCTTTTTTCTATTTTCACAATATCCGGACCTGAGCAATTCTTCGTACAAAATTTACACCACGGTGACACACTTCACACCCGCTGATTCATGGTTGTGGAAAGGAGCGATGAGCAACAATGTCTGCGATTTGAACAAATTACCATCGTTTGAAAACGATGAGTTTGCCAGTTACAACGTAGAGTCATTTTTACAATTCCTTGTCAGACAGTTAAGAGAGCTAAGCGATACATTCAATTGAAGGAGTATCCATCTTTTTCTATCTGTGGGGTTCCTGCAAGGTATGGGACTTTACTGACTAATGTACTTCATTTTGCAAACGTTTCAAGACCTTAAGATATTCGATACTAGCAAAGTTAGTTGCCGATGCGGTATTATTCAACAAGAGCCTGTTGGCATGATTGTGGAGATAATGGAATGTAAATATAAATTATCTGACGTAAGTCTTAACGTTGCCGCCGGAAGATGCATCGCATATCAGTAGATCACAAAGAATAACCTCTAGCTGAACTCAATAAACGTACATCATAGCGTAATTCTATCAAACTCCCCGACCTTCTCATAATCATCCAGTTTGATCTAGACATGGCACACTTTCAGTAGTTTCCCCCAAATGTTTGTTTTAACGAAATCTTTAGAGATAGCTAGTGTTGTTTCGTCTACTTTTTTCTTCAAGGTGAAGTAGAATGAATATGAAAGCGCAGAACTGCTAAAGTTTAAAATTGGAGACCAACTCCTACATATACAATGCCAATATGCACACCGGCCCGTTAATGCGTGGCGAGTGCACGTAGTGGCGAACTCAGTGTCAACTCTTTCCTTTTTTTGCTGGAAGTGGGCTGTTGCACGCACGCATCACTGTTTACCAAACACCAGATCCTCACAAGCATACGAATAAAACGCGAAGACCTTCGCCAGTGTCCATGAATAATGCTTTCGATGTCATTTTTTTTATTAAATCACACAAAGCCCCATTCTTTTCTTTTCCACCGTACCGAAAAAGGGTGAAAAGCTAATGCAACTCGAGCTCGAGCTCGATTGTTGAATGAACAGGGGGTAACTAAAAAAAAAAGTAAGCGAAACGGCTTTTCAAGGGGACGGCTTGGTGAACAAGAAAAAGAATTTTCACAGAATGGGACAGCATGATCAAACGCTTATAAACGCCGGCTTTTGGTCTCACTCTCGCTTTAGCCGTTGGTGACTTTTCTGCCCGCATTCCATGCCATACCGAGGTGTGCGTGGAAACCCAAAACCGAATGACTTTTTCTCAACAAAAAAAAAAAGCCGTGAACGCATGTACACGCACACACAAATGTATGGGCGCATACCATGGGTGACGCATTCCTCTACATATGCGTGCCATATGTGCGCACGCACTAACATATTTTTTTGGGCGTTTATTTTGCCCATTCAGTTCTATTACAGCAAAATGCTTAAAGTGAAGAAACTGCAATCGAAGTGCAACGGTGGAAGAACTGCATCAAGGCACGCGCGCATTTCGTTCTGTCGAGAAAATGCATAATTTCACTTTAATCTCACATTGGGAGAATTTGCTTAATTGTTTTACAGTTTGTTTTAGAAAATTAGACAACTCAACAACATCATTTATGTTGCGAAAAGATGTTGGCTAAAACAAATCGAACTAACACACTAACACTAGCAACCACAATGTCTGCTTTTCTAGCAATTTTCTAGTGGAAAACCAGCAATTCGAGGTTCCGTTTCGCTGTAGATCAGTGCATGATGCAGTTTTTCCCATCTCTCTTTCATCCCTAGTTTCGCTGGGACTGGAATTTGATCGACTAGAATGTTGCCGAAGCATGTTTTATTAAATTGCATTTCAGCATGGAATAGTGAGACGCTCTTATGTTGTAAGCGTTTTCTTTTTTAATTTAATAATTGCAATTTCAATTCTACAAAATTTCACAAATTCTTCTACATAGTTATGCGCATAAAGCAACAAATTAGAAAGAAAAAAAAATATCTTCAAAACCACTCGAAAACGATTATCGATCGCAAACGGGAACGGTACCGAACTGCTCGAAACGGAATCGGGCTTGGTATGCGCGTGCCTATCCCGGGACCCAAACGCTGGGTGGGATGGAACGCGATCTCGCAGACATTTATGTGAATTTTTGTTCCCATCTAATGGAAACCCGGCATATTTTGGGGTCTCAGGCGACTGTGTGTGCGTGAGTTTGTGAGTGCGTGCGCTGCAGTATGTGTGTATGTGTGTGGTTTTGTTTTTCGTGTGCGTGTACGGGTTAGAAAGGCGTAACGAAAGAAGACGCAGTGCGCAGCTAAAAAAAAAAAACGGAGAAAACAAATATAAAAAAAAAACACAGCTTCAAACCCATAAAATGTTCACCGTGAAACGGGCTCACACATACGCGCACAAACACACGGCACGGTTTGGTTGATAATGATGAACATTTTATTGGTTTTCTTTTGATGCAGTTGTATTGAAGGTTTGATTAAATGGTGCTATCAGGGGAGATTGTGGTGTGTTTTTTTTCTCACTTCCTTCTTCTCCGATTATCTTCTTATTCTCACGCGGGACGCAACACACCCGACAAGGATTGATTGAATGCATTTTTCTTCTCGCTTCTTCTTTTGCTCGCCTAACGGGATACAATAATGTGACCACGTACACACAAACACACACACACACATACACCCTCAGCCACACGTGCACAGTACAGCATAAAACGGAAATATTGGGCAACAAAACAATACGTTCGTTCGCTGGAGTCCTCCACGTTCGTTCGACTAAATGCAGACGGATGCACGCACACAACCGCACGTACGCTTTCGTACGCACTTCTACACGAAATCGGTGGGTAAGACTTTAAGTCAAAAACAAAATAATTTTAACGCATTCAACACATTTCTTAACATAAAGCATAAAAATCACACACACACGCAACCACACCGTAAAGCCCTAACCCCGTTTCGGTGCCGAAATTTGACAGCGTGCACCAAACGGTTTGCGTATTCCGTAATTCATCACCGCACAGCAACGCCACTGCGCTGGTAAGCGATACGCACGACTTCCATCACTTGAAATGTTAAAACCACCTAAACGCTTACGCTTCTACGTACAAAAACTGACGTTACACGCGCTTAATACACGTCCGCAAAAGAGAGTGCACGCACGACACACGCACACATACACGCGCGGCGGCAAACGCTGGAGAAACCGTGAGGGAAAGTACCCCCTGCGCGGTCGATGCTCGGAACTGAAATGCCGAGTGCAGTCAACTGACACGAATGCGACCACCGGCTCAGAACTATGGGCAACCAGTGCCGGATAATATTCCGGTGTTGAGTTTTGCATGCTATTTCACAAACCCACCAACCGCAGTTCGCACCCTGAAATCCGTGGTCAGCTAAACCGGCGCAAATTTCCACGCATGCGATTTGGTTGCCAGTGCGGACGAACTTTTCCGACGCAGCAAACCATCTAAGCGCGATGGATATGGAGAATTGAGCATTTAATTTTATCGAAAATAAACGATATTGATCGAACGGTTTTGTTCAGATGGAAACTCAAAAAAACTATAAAAAACTTTACTTCATTAAATCGAAGGCACATTTTTGGCGCTAAATCTTTACCGAACGTTTCTTGCTTGGTTGTCAAATTTCGATTTAAAATCTAATTTGATTTTAGTTCGATTTGTGTGTTCTTCGTCGTGTGGATTGTGCCGGATTTACGTAAGCGCAATGCTCCTGCGCATGGAATATCCCACTAGCCGAAACTTATTCGCGCACGGATGACATCAATGGTTCGAAAATAAACTTTCCCGTTCGAACACACTGGCTGGTTTAAAGATTGTTTGCTTTATTTTGTGTTTTCATAATGTCCGGTGCTGATGCTGAATTAAATCATAAGCTTAAAACAAAACCGTACTAAAACTAGGGCGTGTTTCGAGTTTTGCTTCCTAGCTCTGTGACGATGTTGGTGCAGTATTTTACTTTTTTCTCTTTTTAATTTAACGATACGCTTTTTAAAATTTTATTTGCAATCGAAAGCAATTCGACCATAGTGCGTTAAACGTTGAAATCGCAACTGGAGTACCGAGCGTGGGTTTAGCAGTGTGAGTGACTCGAACAGCTTTCCCTTGTTGCGGTCTCTTTCGTACAACCTTCTACGGCAGGGCTGAACCCGAAGGAATCGCCAACGGATTCGTATGGTTTGAAATGACGGTTTACCGGTTCCCGTCGCCCATTAGAACTGGTTTGTGATCGCGAAATACGCACACACAAACACGCACATTCCGGTTTAGGAATCTCGTAACCACTGGTGTGTGTGTGTGTGTATGTGTGGTTAGAGTTTTCTTTACATGGGATTTGTTTATTTAAGTCAGTCGTGCGGCAGGTACCGGCACGCCCTTATGCCCGTGCGATAAGCAATCAACGCATGTTTCAAGGTATGTACCTTGACGCAGCATAGAGTGATAATTTTTACTCTCATTTCACAACGTAGCAGCACACGCACGCACGTACAAACACACACACACACACAGGCGCGCGCGCGAAGGTTCACATGACAGGCGAAAGAGTCACGTTTTACACATTTGCTTCCCCGACATGGCGACCATACAATGCAAGGGCCGATTACGTTAACGACACGGTAGCGAACGTGCTAAGACGTACCATGATGTTCACAAACATCACCAAGTCACAGACATCACCACGCCGGGTGGTTGTAGTTGGTAGAATGCTAATTTATGATCACTTTTAAATGCGCTACATTAGATGCTACAGAAATGACATTTTAAACGATATAAATGTAACATCGAGCAATCGTGCAATGAAAGTCATTGCTAAGTATGGTTCGCAACCGTATAGCTTCATCACAATCAATCAAACCTCATTCCGCAGGTGTCAATTGTATGCATAGCAAATAACTTTCATTCAAATAGAGCCTTGTACGTCGTCGGCGAGACATCTACAACATGGTCAACACACTGGACCAATCGAGCTTACCGGAACAATAAGCAATCGTACGCACGAACGTTGCGGGTAGCGCGAACCGAACACGGCAGACAGGAGGATCGGTGTTCTCGCTTGCACTGGTACAGTCAAGGTTGATTGCTGCTACCTGTCTTCGGCCTGTACGTTCGATTCTGATCTACCCGGGGTGTCATTTGTAAACCGTCTGCTTCGTCTGCGGCACAACACGCATCTTCCTGACCTTGGACTTGGTGGAACAACACGCATGTGCTTAAGGCAGGTCAAGGCAAGCAATTCGCGCGCGTGTGTGTGTGTGCATGTTAACGAGAAGTGTCTTTGTACATGTCTGAAGGAAGGATATTAGCCAGAGGTGGTCTTATTCCATTCTTCTTAAAATTGTAAGGTCAATATCTTTACCTTTAAGTTTTAGTCAATAACCAAATGCCTCAGTTATGAATTTAAAAGTTGCGGTTCCATGATCCGGAGGTGGTAGTATAGGTCTTTAACATCTCATCCAGACTAATTCTTTGCAAGCAAGGCTGGTTACGCACTGCTGTGAATTAATACAAGTCAGAGAAGTAAGGTCAAGACCTTTTCAAGTTGTAGTACACAAAAACGTCAACGAAGAAGAATTATTCGCATACCTCAGGTGATATTTTGAAGCAACGTTTCCAGCCAACTCCTCGTGCGCATATGACTCGAGCTAGAATGATTTAAAAGCCCGCACTAGTTCGAGCTTGAGCTGATCTTTACGTGGAATACGAGTTTCATTTCCAGTACATTGAGCCTCCACATGCTCCGAGATCACTCGCTTGTACGGCGAATACACGTCGAGATTTATTGATCAGACCTACATCTAATCGCCATCAAGAGCGACATCTAAATGTGTTGATGATAAGACCCACCTTGCTGTCTAACCGTTGCTTTGGTTTGAGAAGGATGAAACGAGTAGGTAGAATCGCCGGATACATTGAGGGAATATCAGCAACTCTCACGATCT
>KI423807.1:0-10521 GCA_000473375.1 Anopheles culicifacies | reverse complement strand
TCTTACGTCATACTGGGAAGAAGCTACCGTTTGTAGTTGCCTGAAGGCAATTTATGAAGACGCAAAAGAGTTGTTGATTTTTCATTTAAACGATTGTGATGCTGTTTGTTATAAAAAAAATAAGGAAAGATACAGAACAAAAGCATTTTCTCTTTTCGAGCATATGAAGATATCGTTAGAACTATCTTGTTGTTTAATTATTTCCCCAACACAGTCGTTATACGCATACATAACCTCAAATGAAAAGAATAATATTTAACGTTCGAAGCATACCAGCATCACCCTGCCGGCAATGGTTCGTTCTAGGGTGTGTACTTACTTGGCAAAGCTGGTTATCGTAATGTCAAAAAGAAGGATACACTTGGAATTGTTGTTGAGACATTAACAGCATCAGGATGGTTGGCCGAACAAAATAAATCATACTCAAACACTGAGAAAAACGCAAACTAAAACAAACACACACACACTATATTAAGTTGTGGCAACGGGATTCATGCAGTTTCACAACAGCAAATGGCAATAAGGAATCGTTGGTGTTGCTATTGAGGCTACACACTAGAGCTTGAGATAGAACTCTTCTAATTCTTCAACGTTCATTCCTTAACACATCAAACGATAGCACTGTAAATGGGGGATTTGTGTGGTTTTTAAATTAAAACTATTTATTTCTGGATTATTTGAAACCAAAGTGAAAACTAACATTAAAATGCATTATAATGGACGTTCTAGTTACAAGGATGTTTTTGTTTTTATCGAACTTAGCACAAACAGAGTTTTAAAACAAACATTATTATACGTTTCCTTTAAACTAACCTACAAAACGAAAACAGTTTTCTCTAGATGAAGGATTGTGAGTGTCGCCACCATTGCGACCGTAATGGCAAAAGGCAAAATGATCTACGTACATCGGGAAGGATCTCTAAATCCTTGTGTAACACAGCCAAAAGCACACAAGAAACATGCAAATACACACGCAAATACGGAAGCTAGATGGAAGGGCGCTCTAACGACTCACTTTGGTTGTCGTCAGCCGGGGCGACGGTAGCTCAATGATCGGCTGCTTGTCCACCTCCTGCTGGAGCTGAAGCTGTGGCACTGTCTGCTGCTGCTGTTGCTGCAACTGTTGCTGCTCCTGTTCCTGTTGCTTGATGCGGTTTGCCTGTGGGGAGATACGCAAACACACAGTCGTCAATCGGAGTCAATCTTCCCATTCGCAAGGTTGGAGTTTTTCTTTCCCCGAATGCATTTCCCCCAAATGTTTGTTTGCAGAAGAAGGCAATGGGCTTACGTACACTCACTTTCAGTTTGGCGGCATGGTGCGGCAACGGTATAGAGTCGGTACATACCGTGTAACGATCACTCGGTTTGTCCGTACGACGACGGGGCGACACGTAGGACGATATACGGTGCCGCGAATGGCGAACGATCGATACCCAGTCAATCATGTTCGCTTGGCTACAATGTTCAACACCACTAACATGCCCGCTTCCCTTACGTCTAACAGTACACAAGATCGGACATTACCGAGAGTTTGGAGTTTGGTTGCCTGGAGTGGAGATGACTTGATAGAGCGGGTTTGAAAATGGTTGATAGTGAATGCACGAGGGGATAAGCTGTGAGGAGTCGGATGTCTTTCCAGAGATACAAAGGACAGAAACAGTCAAAACTTCACAAAATGATCTTCATCCCGAAGTTCTCCCATATAGAGCAGTCAATTTATGTGACCTTTAAGCTTTCCAATTTCTTCCAACGGGTCGTATTATATCTTTCTTCACCAGTATTTTTTCCCACCAAATAACAAGCACGTGGAAAATGTCGCCCACCTAGAAATGTAGCGCGGGCACCATGGGGAACTTTATGAGATTAATAAAATAAAAATAAAACTAGCCTTGAGTGGCAGAAAAGAAAAAAAAACCTCGAGAACTTATGAACTCGCCTCTTGTGGCAAGTGTGTTTCGAGTTCTTGGATTCACAAAACTAGCACATGAGGGACAGTCCAAATTTCACAGCCCGGGGACACATTCGAGAGGACATGACTCTGCCCAAAACGGTAATGGTCGTGCGCACGTGCAGCAGTCACACGATCTGGTACCGATCAACTATCGAATGTGCCAAACAATGTGTACAGGTAGATAGCGACCAACCCAGCAAACAACAAACGGCAACGTCAAACTGACAATAGTAACAATATCGAGTAGCAAACAAAACAACGAAACAGAAAAAAAAACAACGTTCAAAATACAAATCCGACTACACACGCGTCCGCGGTCCAAAACAAATCAATCTCAACTAGTCCCGTGTCCCGCCCAGAGTGGCGCGGAGAGTCGCAAACACTTTTTTGGCGTCCGCCAGGGGGCGCACCGACCGTGTGTCCCGGGACGCTACAGCCGGGAGCCGAGCTCGTATCGAAACGGGGGAAGGTGAACTCGTGTATGATACCAGACCAGGCGGTAACAAACCAACAAACGGGAGGAAGAAAAAAAAATGCCTCAAGAGATAGAAAAGTACATCCACAAGAGAAGAGAGCGAACACGGCGCTGTGAAACGGTCCAAGCCAAGAGCCGTGTGTGTATTTCCTTACGTCCGAAATTAAGTTACGGCCGCTAAACGCACCCACCGCGGCATCTAGTTTTGTGCTGTGTCGGACCGTTTAAAGAGTGGTATGCACGCAGCTGGTTAGGTAGGAAGCTCGTTTGCAAATGAGCAATAGGGTGGATCAACACGATACGTGGCGCGCTCCTGGGGTGAGGGAGAGGAGATAGAGAGTATCGCGGATCGTAAACCTTCACTGACAGGCGACCGGGGTCCGGGGCGTCTCTGGTCGGGAAGAGCATCATCTGGGTGTCATCTATTCGGCTGCCACTATTATTCTATACTTTGCTTAATATAACCTTCGGCTACCTACACATTATACGGCCATTCGGATTGATACGGTACGATCGGCACCGGTCTGTGTACGGGCCGTGTGTTTACGATCCTCGCCCGATAGAGGAGTCGGTCTATTATAGCCGGCTGCGGCATGTGTTGGCCAAATGTGCTCATATTTCACACCGATTTGCAAAAAAAAACCGATTCCGCCCCACGCCTTTTCCTCGTTTGCCCCGAAGAGGTGCGAGAACTGTATCGGGCGGGTTCATCATAAAATGCCTCCTACAGACTTATGGCATTTGCGTGTGTTTCAGAGGGAGCGACAGGGACAGTCAAGCTGGAACTCGTTAAATTAATTCATCCAGTATTTGTGGAACTTGTTCATCATTTAAAGGAAATCCATTTTCCCACCGATTTTTTGTGTAAATGAATATTTTAAATCGAAACAAAATTTCATTCCAAGCACTGTTGATAAATATTCCCCAGAACAAAAACAAGGAACATCGTGGAATTACTATCACATCTGGTGGTTTTTGTTTTATCTCTATTCCAGAGTTTTCCCTTCCGCCGGATTACATCCCGCCATGACATTGATTAATTTAATTTAAATTTGCAAAGGACAGCTGTATTGGTGGACAAACCGCAATGCAACTACCATCGCAAACAATTTGCAACGCGCAATCCCATCACTAATCCAATTACTTAACAGTTGGCATTTTCACTTACGAGTCGAAATGTTCTCGGGAACTGTGTAATCTTGTTAGTATTCCGCACGAGAAGCTATTACTGTTGCATTTCTGTTTATACAACAGCTAATGAATGCAGTGAGTGAAAATAGTTTTAACTAATTGAAAAGTAGAAAGTACAATGTTAATGATTCTATTAATTTTCAATAAACCTAAACAGTAGTTAGCGGTGTATGTTTTATTCACTGAAATAAACTTGAAGTAGTTCCAAGCGTTCAATAAAAAATAAATGTTTTGTCAGTGAATTGTTTAACATCTCCTCGTCGGTGCTATTAACTTTCTTTAGCATTTTAATGAAAATTGTTTGCCATTTTCCGTATGAATCTAAAGGCTTGAGAAAATATATTTATATTGTCGAACACTTCGTATAATTCCAATTAAGAATAAAGCAGCAAAAGCTCAGGAAGATGGAGGCGCCCAGTATTTAGTAGATATAGTATATAATAAATTTGTCTGTGGGAAATGTAATGCCTTTATCTGAGCATGAAATCTATCTATCCGGTAGGTAACGGACTATCCGAACTGGTAACGGCTCTATGTCGCGTTTGTTGGTACTCCTATGATCAATTTTTGATAGTAATTATAAATACTACTAACCACCAGGCGCCTCCATATTCCTGAAATATTGCAGAATTATTATTTTATTAATATTTGAATTCAATTTTCGAGATTTTTCCACCAAATGTGCTTTTTTTAAATAAATATATGGTTTATAATAATGCCGTTTGCCGACCCCTGATTAAAAGTAGAAGCGTGATTTGTTTGTCGGACACGAAGCATCCCGTAGAGTGCAACGCTCGTTACCGGTGGGCGCCCTTGCACAGGATTGTTTGCCGATAGGACTCAAACCCCAAAAATACCATCACGACCATCCACGACCGGTACGGGTCCGGCAGGTGGTTCGAATGGTGCGGGACGAGCCGACAGACATATGAGCTTGTTATTAATTTGCAGCAAACACAGCTTAAATAATGACCGGTAAGACCAAACGCAAACTCCTTCTGTTGCTTCTACTGCCCAGCACGGCTAGCGCAAATGCTATGCCACGTATCTATAGCACCCTGGCCTGAAGCGGAACCTTTGCCAGTGTGCCCAAATGTCGGAGGTTCCACATGTACCTGATGCTGTTATGTTCTAATTTTAAAACAATTGCTCCTGATTTTGCGTGCAGCTTGCGCTGTGGTGTAATTTAATGATTAAAACACACCCGATAACCCCCGGGCACAGGAGTGAGAGGTTGCCAGTTTGAATCGCTTTCGTATGTATGTATGAAGTAACGAACTGATACCGATACACCATTTAAGAAAATGTAAACTAACCAGTGCACAACGGATCCAATTTCATGTGTAAGGATTCCTTACCCTTCCCGCACATACTTACTTCGTTCGCCTTGATGGCATTGTCCTGTTCCCATTTGCTTGCAATCAGCAACGTTTCTGCGGTCTTCTGCTGTACGGTTTTGGATTCGTCCAGTAGTGTTAGCTCGTAAAACTCTTGTATATCTGTGTGGGAACGAAAGAACAGAAAATGCTTGTAATGCTTGACACAGTGGAGTTTGCTGATGGATCGATGTCGCTCCATCACTTCAAGAGAAACATAAAATCATCTACTACGCCCTACTTCATCCCAGACAAAACGGCGTCCAATTGACCTTATCTGTGTATTTTATAACGGCCGGTTTTTTTTTTACAGCCACGAAGAATTGTTTCGATTTGCTTCACCTTTTTCAAGAGAAATCCAAGAGAGAGAGAGGAAGAAAACGACACTATTCGCAGAAAGTTTTGCACCGTCTGTGTTGCGGAATGTAATAGGATTGAAGCGAAAAGGTTCCAATCATGCTATTCAGTACAGTCACAAAGTCTTTACCAACAAAAGCGCTCGTCAACGACTCGATTGTCCAACACGTTTAAGGTAACATTTTTGTTTTTTTTTTTTGCTGAAGAATTTAGGACACGTGCAACCGTGCACACACAACGATATCCTCTCCAACAAAGTGTGTTTCGAATATTGCTCACACACACAAACACATCGAAATGAAGCTTTCCCCAAAATGTTGAGAAATCGATCGAGACGCATCAACATGACCGGATGGCGTCTTCGAATGTGTGCCTTCGGAGAAAGATCTTCCCCCAAACGGCAGCTCACCCACACTGGCTTTGGATGGTTTTTGCAAAGCGCACAGCAAAAAAGAAAAAGAAAAGTAAAACGAAACCATGACAATCGATCCCCAAGCAGTAGCGGTAGCCATCTTTTCTTTGCATCTCATTTCGCTAGCTAAACGGTACGAATGAGGAATCATTCGGATGAAACTGCCAAGTCACACACAAACAGTGCTTTTCGGAATCCATTTCCCGCACCACGATAAGGCACGGGAAATGGAAGATCTAATGTATGTGTGGGTGGGTGTCTGTGTGTGCGTTTTCTATTAGCAGCCGGGGCTAAAACGTCGAAGAAATTGGAGCAACATTCCGGGGTTTATTTTTAATGACGCAAATGAAACTGCCGTGTTCCGTGTAGCTCCGGACGTTGTGGTAGTTTTGGGGAAGGATGCTGCTACAACTTGGACATAGTTTACCCAATTTCCGCCCAGACCGTATGGTGGCCTCGATAGCTTGACCAAACGAATGCACTCGCCAGGTGGTCCGGAGCTTCCGGCTGGGGAAGCGTTTCCGAGAGCCCTATTGCGAAGCCTGATTACACGTCCATTTCTGCATACCGGTGGTCGACAGGCTCGCAACGTAGTTATGGTAGCGAGACATCGGAATGGCATATATATGTGTGTGTGTGTGTGTGTGTGTGTGTGTATTGGTGAGTGGGTGGATGGTTGATTGTGCTGCAACCTTCATTGAACAGACTTCATAGCAACGTTGCGCTTGCATAAGCTACATCTTGCTAATTGTACGCTATAAATAGCTGATTGTTATATCTGTGAACACTCTATCTAGACTATGAACCTCCGGCTCGTGGTGGTGATGAAAGGTGGAAGGGGGAGAAACGGGAAGAAGGGACAGTTGCCATTATCGTTCATACTTCGCCATACACGATTGAATAAAATGAAACAGATTGGCAAGAAATGTAGAACGCGTCCTTCGCGTTGGGACGATTTTTGCATTTTTGGAGCTGAACGCCCCCTGAAATGTAGGCAACGCGCGGTACACACTTACCGAGCAGCGCTTGGAAGAGGCGCGATTTGAATATCCGGATGACGCGTTCGATGGCGCTGCGTAGGGCGCGGTCCTGCGGTGTCGACAGACGGGAATGGTAGTCCTCCAGCAGCTCGAGCGCCCGGTGTGCCTCTGCAGTGACGGGAAGAAGAAGAAGAAACCCATAAAGATAAGCAAGATGGCGATTGTATAACATTAGCATGTGCGCTCGATGTATAAGAAATGATAAAGAATAACACAGATATTGGGGGGGAAGGAAAAAAGAAGCAAGTAACTAAATACTGAATTAACACGCAAATATCGTAACACCACCTGTCATAACTCATATCGTTTAATGTGCAGGGTTCTATTTTCGGCGGTGGACATGGTCTACCGCTGCGCTTGGCCAAACACACAGTCAACCCAAAAGTGCTTCCCCTGTTCCGCGTCCAAGGCTGATTAGCATACAAACGTGTGTTTATATGTTTTTGTGATTTTATTTTTATTGAAGTTTACTTTCCACTATAGCGCAACGCAACCATTCCAGTGGGCTTCATATAATCACGCACGTAACAATCGTTTTCCAGAGGTTTCGTGAGCATCGGTCATTTTCTATGGCCCTTAACTCATCTACATTTTGTTAATGCTGGTCATGTTTTTGCTGCCCTACACAGCTATATAAGTATAGCAGGTACAGTCCCTTCGGCTTCGGCATTTCGGTGTGGCCAAAAATAGAAACGTGCCCCGCACGCGCGCTCATGTGTGTGTGTGTGTGTGTGTGTGTGTGTGTGTGTGTGTGTGTGTGTTGGGAAATACCCTGTGTCCAAGGGTATTTTCCCGATTGTACGGTGTGAGGTAATTCAAGATAGCGAACGCCTGATTCCAACCAGACGTCATTCAACGTGTGGCAAAAGAAAAAAAAACGCAATCGTGAAGCAGTTGGTCAGCTTGGATTACGAAAATGCGGTCATTTCTTCGACGAAAAACGTAAAACCTCAAGAGGGAGAGTGGAAGCGGTGGGAATGAAGAGCGTGCTAGAAATGCAATGACAAGCGGTACAAAAGTTATTTTTAAACGTTAGCCAAGTTTAAGGTTCGGTACCGAAGCGCTCGTCTAACGTCTAGGTTAGTGCACGTTATGTCTGACAGCGTGAATGTAGCTGAAGCGTCTGAGGAGCGAATGCGCCCGAGTAGTGTCACTTTCGTTTGGTACTCTTCTTTCATTCTTTTTTGTGTTTGTTTTTGGTTGAGACAGTAGCAAAACTTTCGGACCGAAAAGCAACACGTAGCGTGACAACAAACTGGGACAACCCCCAGCAATTCTGCGGTGGCCAGGTAACTGTTGCCAAATGCAGCAGGGAACCAAACCCTGCTCTTTACAGGCACTGGATGGATATCGATTTGTACGAGCTTACGATGCATACGTTGGCGCCGTCCATTCGCCATGAAACATCTGGAATCAACAATTCATCCCCCATCCATCCCGGTATTACCGCAACGTTTGCTGCTTCGGTGCAGTGGAACGTTTTCGGTACGTTGGTTTGACAGTTTCGACCTACATGGAAACGGTACGAAAGTTGTCATACCTCCCATCCACCGGTGCAATGCGAGCAGGTGGCAGGATCGATATCAGCCATGTTGCGGTGCTGTGAAATTAACCCTGTCCGGATGGTGTGTGGTCTAGTTGGAAACTTAAAATTAGTACCATTTGCCGAAACCTTTCCATCAATTGATTGCGATGCATCGTACCGTGGAGATGCACGAGATAAAGCCGAGATTAAGGCGAGATTCCGCACAACGGCATGGTGGGAAGGTAAACGGTGTGGAGGGATTGAGATTGAACGGTTCAGAACTTTCTACGCAAGCATTACGCTACATGCATCGAATTACCCGTCCTCTATCCCAATGGGTCAACCCTGGAGGTGAGAGCCGATGAAACGTGACAACTTTTTAGCTTTGCAGCTTTTAAAGTACACTCAATACCGGCGTTGAGTGGCACGCTCCGTATCGGTCCCGATGGATCTCGGTCTCGGTCGTCGATAGCTGGCCAGTGTAGTGCCAATGGTGTAGCTGCCATTGTGTAGCTGCCGGATCTTCCGTGTCAACCAACTCTGCTCGACCTCCCCCCACCCTCCACCCCTCATTCTGTCACATCGTAGCGTGTTGCGCTGATGTTGGGCTGTCAGTTGTGCTCTCGATCGATGGATATTAAAGGCGTGGGTGTGTTTGTTACCCTCGAAAGTATTCTCTTCCAATATATACCACCTCGATGCCAATAGCAGCGTACGGTCGCACAGGTCGGAGCACCGATCGGCCGTTGGACTTGTTTTTTTTTTTGTTCTCACAAGAGAAAATGTGTTCGTTTTTATGGACTAGAACACGATGCACTCATAGGCGAAGTGCTTTATAAACCAGTGTTCACTGATAAAGTGAAAAGTTTTCCAAGCAAAAAAGAAAAAAAACACACACACACACCCTGTTCATTCCATTTTCCATGTCGCTGCTTTTCATCGGTACATCTCTTAGCTAGGAGCACCCGCAGAGCTGACGGACCGTTTCTACGATCTATAAAAATCGTCCATTCAGAACATCACAATTGCGTGTTTGAAGTGCTGTACAATGGAAACGGTGAACCAGTCGTCACCGTTGTCGGCAAACGCACGGGCACGACACTGAATGGACGCCATTCATACGCACCGTACATCAAACAGTTTGGCATCGGAGAACAATCCTAGTGCAAGCTCGCTTATAGACACCTGTATTCGTACGAAATGGTGGCACAAAGTTTGTCTTGCAACCCGTTATGCAACTGCACCTCGCACTGTATGTTTCTGCAACGGTGACAATGGTTCATTGTTGATAGCAAGATTAAGCGAATTAAGGCTAGCGTTGAAGGTGTTTTTTGGTTGTTGTTTGGCACTAAATAAAGTACCCCAAAACTATCTGCTAGACCAAACTGCTATATGATTGTGCCGCAGGACGATATGGTGCTGGTGTCAGAGGTGTCAAACGCAGCACGAGGAAGACCATTAATATTTTACTCGAAATTGATTTAGGAAGGCTCTTATGGAGTCATTTACAATATTTTTGTTAAGGTTATTATTAAATGAGAACTGGAAAAGAGATCTCAATCAGAAAGTAGTTCTAGAAAAGTTAATAAGTTAAGAAAGCTCTTTATGAATTACTCCCGACATAATCTACTCTAAATTTCTATTAAAATGTGGTGTCTTTTTAAATAAACTGTTGTTAATCTAGTATGCCCCCTTCTTTTAACAAAAAACAAAAAATCCTTCCAAATAGAAATATGAAGAATAACTCATTGAATCAAATTGGTTCTGAATGAATATTGCTTATTCAAATAATCATTTCGAGAGTTGGATTCCTTCTTCTTCAATGACTCTATAACCTGGTGTTGGTTCTGCCATTTTTCACTTCCGTAACAAATGGGATACGAACCCCGGTCCAGTTCGTTATAGACCGGCGCCACAATCTCCTCGGCCATCGAGATGTTGCAAGAAAAAAAAACTCATGGTTCAGAATAAATAATAATAATATAATTTAAAATCAAATAAACTTTCAAGTTTACATTAGATAGGCAAATTTTATGTTATTTTTTCCATTTTTTTTCCAAGTAGATTACACGAATTAGAGAATAGTTTGAGAGCTTTTCAAACAATGAAGCTAAAATTTATTTTATTAACAATAACCCCCCCCCCCTCCTCCCACTCACGATCATTCACGTTCACTCACGTTTTCTCATTTGAG
>KI423806.1:0-13491 GCA_000473375.1 Anopheles culicifacies | reverse complement strand
CGCATGGTGAAGCGCGGATGGACAAAGGAGAAAAGTGCAATTAGCGCAAGGATTGCTACAGGAGCTGGGAATACAGTATGAAAGGATGGATGGGAAAAATGTGTTACAATTTTTATGTTAAATGCAAAGTCACATCATTTTATTTAAATGCAACATTTTCAGCTTTAAACCTGTTATTTATATACGAGTAAAAAAAGAGCTGTAATGTGCTGAAAATTTAAAAAGCTGTATCCATAATTTAATAAAACCGTTTTTTTTTTTTGCTACAAAACCACAAAATAGCGAAAGAGGTGTAAAAAACACCCACCAACCCACACATGCATTGTAGTCCACGTCAGGATAATGTAGTGCAAATACATTACAGCATGCTACAACCCATGTTGCTTAATGTAATCCTACCATGCAGCGTCCATGTCACAGTTGCACTAGCAGCGCGGCTTACGGCACAAAGACATGCACCTGGCACCAGTCAAGTGTGTGGTTGGAATTGTTGAAAAAATCTAATTAAACGCTTTACCGTTCATAGTGAGGACCAACGAAAACAAAAAAAAACCTAGCAGTTTAGAGATTCTATCCGCTTTGTTGCTTCTTTCCCTCCAATTGAACATGCAGCACGGACACGAAGGTAGGAAAAAAACACAAAGCGAATTGCATCGAAAGGGCATATGGTTTACTATTTTTTTTTTCTACCCTGATTGTATCAATGTGCTGATTCCAAATGCAAATGGAATAAAAAAAAGGTTATTGCTTATGTTATGATATCTAGTAAATACCAGATGCTCACTATACACGTCAGGAATTCAACCAGAAATCGTTATTGAACAGAATGCGTAGCGTTTCAGCGTTCGGCGATGTGCAATTGATTGGAATAGGGAAGGCTGGCGCAGGTTGTAGCAGGATTGTTTGCATGTCTGCACAGGAATTATGATGTTTTAGCTGTGGTATAATAAAATAAAAGTTATCCTGTGCTAGCGTAAAAACGCCACTCTAACAGAAGTTTATGTTGAGTACGTAGGTGTTACTAGGAGTGCTTGAATTGGACGGTATTTTATGCAGCGTAATAAACACGCACGTGTAAAATATATGCTGATGGAATGAAACAAAAGAATGATACGCAGACGACCAGCTCCGTTAAACTGTAAGTTAAAATGGTTTAAAATGATTTTCAGATTGCATACTTTTAGGGGCATTTGAAGTGTGCGCCTGAAAGTATGTCCAAAAACTCTATTTTACTTTTCTGAAGCAAATCCTTCAAGCGTATAAGCCATTGTTCCGTTTGATTAACGCTACACCATACTGGAAGATCTCTCGTACGCCAGTATGCTTCAATAAAAGCCATGAAAAAGTTCCTCACGCTTGTCTACACAAACGAACCGTCAAATAACGGATATCAGTCGCGCACACTGCATCGTTATACACGGATGAAAACCTATATTCCACCAGGAAAAAGCAATCATTGATGCGCAGTACATCATAAACCACTACCTGTAAGCAGATCAACCACACGTTGAACAGCTATAAATTCCGAACCCTGTTGCGTGTGCTAACGAACTTCAAATAATCCACTTTTAGCGGCTACAATCTACACAAATCAAGGCATAATTCGTCTTTAAATCATGTTATCGTTGCCTAACGCGTCCTAATTCGTTTAGCATCTGTTTAGAATCATCTCTCAAGTAGAACCCTTCGAACCCTCTTATCTTACCCATACGTTACGTTAAACCCAGCAGCACGGAAACTTCCAACCTAGCGCCCGGATGTTTGCTATTTTCTTCCACCCAAACACCCAAACCCAACGGCCGCCCGTCTTAGTGCTTTGATAAACAGTAGTTGTATTGGAACACCGCGTATAATCCGGTACCGGTTAATCCTTTCTTGCCACTTTAAAGTCCCGATAGCCTGAACTATAGCACCAAAGACATCTCTCACCACCTCTCGAGCGACGGTTCTTAACCGACGGATGCGCACGGTTAAGCAAATTAAGATAATCGTTTATTTACTTTAGATCAGGCCATCAGACAGTTAAGCTGGGGTTTTTTGGGGCCATCGAGCCACTCTCACTGTCTTGGCACTTTGAAGAGCATGTCCTAAAATAACAAAAGTCCTCCTACGCCAAACGAATATCCGCTCGCTGAATGGAATGGATATCGTGACTACCGGACCGATGCCTTAAAAAGGAGCTAAATGTTTCAATCATCAGGGTGTCTCGCAAATGTTTGCCGTTCATTAGTTCCAATGTTTGTACATCGATATCTTAATTGCTGAAGTAGGTACATCGATTGGGGATAAGCTTCTTTTTTTTCTATTGCATACTTTCAGGCGAGCGTGGTTGACATGTGGCAGATACTAGTTGTACTACATTTGCTAACCACATTCTTGTGGGAGTAGGAGTAACAAAAGTTTCAGTTGTTTCTAGAAGCAAGCATACGGGGTACTCGCTGATGCTGTTTAATTATCCCCACCGACAAAGTTTGTCCAAGGAATATGTCATACGAGTTACATTAGTTTCAGGAAAATGTTAGCATTAAAGCAAAGTTCCCTAATACACTCTTGTTAATCGTATCCTACATTCTCCGCTTACGAATCTGTGTACGGGAATAGAAACTGCAGCTCCACTGTGTTCTCTTGTTACATCAAGCTACATAACCTGCTCCATGTACATGTGCAACATGGCTCATTCGAGAACGTTGTACGTTGTCGAATCTGTTTTCGAAAAGGAAGGATTTTCGCTTCTTCACCGCGAGCTTTCCCAGATGTACGAACGCTTGTTCGGTTCGGTCGTGAACAGTGAAAACGAACATCGAAGGACGGTCCCGCAAACCTTCAGGGTGACGAAATGGAACGTAATTACGCGACACCGAAGCATCAGCTAATGGAGAGCTAGGAACCCACAGCGAGAGAGCTACCTTGAAAAGGACACTAAGGAGAAAAAAAACTGAAACTTCTAACCGTATCGAAACTCCAGCTCGCAATATCTTTTCCTTCTTTAAGCATTCCTTTCTGCGTGCCCTACACAGGATTCTGATGACAAAATGAATCCCTAATGGAAAATTATCGAACATCAACTTGTTCTTCCTTTCACAGCTCACCGTAATGGTGGGCACGCCGTGCTTTTTTGTGCTTGTGTAGGTAGATAAAGACAAAAGAAAAGGGAGTCAACAATTAGGACACTAATCCTTGGATGATACTGACGGCACAGCAGCGACAGTAAGGACTACGGAAAGTTTTTAACCATGGGACATGACAGAACCAAATACACGGACACCCACTAGCAGAACAGAGCAAAAGGCCCCATGATTCAGTTTTAAAAGTTCTTGCTCAAATGGTTCATCCAGGGATGGTTCTGTATCGACGGATAGTCTGGGCAGTGCGGCTGAAAGTAGCTAACTGCATCGAATGTTTCCAATTTTTTTCGCACCACTAAGCCAGGGATCGGCTAAAACTTCGGCACCATAATTCGACACCGATTGGAAAACGAAACCGGAAAGTTGAAATTACTTTCCCATTACTTTGAAGAATGTCTCCATCGTGGGAGCTATTCTGTCGGGGAGAAAAAGGTTCTTTAGAGGGTAGCTTCAAGGGTAGTATCAAGTCACGGAAGCCAGAAATGGCAGGCCAAGACCTGTCGAGGTTGTAGAGCCAGAGAAGAAGAAGAAGAAGAAGAAGAAGAGGGTAGCTTCGGTAGTGGGAAGTTTAGATAAAAAAGTGAATGAAACCAATTTGCTGTGTGTTGTATATGGCATTCCTGGACATGATACCTATTTTTACTTTAAATTACCAATAATTTATTATATCATAATAATTGAAGAAGATGCTTGAGGACATTCTATTTTATATTTAGGATATTTTTACACACCTTTGATTGAAGTCTACGTTCGGTAAGTCATTGTAAACGAACAAAAAAGTAGAAAGTAGAGCAGAGAAGTGGAAAAGTATGAGTCATTTTTCCCTTTAACTCTTCCTCTTGACCGAGTACCCGCTAGTGTTCTAAAAATACAAACTTTACCCATTAATTAATCCAATTCAGAGAGTATTCATCAGTACCAGACAGTCTGCACTGTTAGATCTGCAATCAGGCACTTCTAATTGCGAGCAATTCTTTCGCGAAAAGCCGCCAGGTGGGATGAATGGTTGAAAGTTTCTGCCCCACTTTAATTTCTATTAGAAAAAAAGCCATGGAAAGCATTCATCTATATAGTTACTCCAAAATGATATGCTGATTTACAATTATAAAAAGCTACCTTATGCCTTAAAATAAAACAGCGCTGAAGATCAGCTACTTATCCTGCCATGTGATGAAGGTCATTTAGCTACCCAACAAATGAGCAAGCAAACCAATCAATTCCCTACCATCGTGTTTTCCTTTATCTCTACACCTTCAGCTCATTGGCTCATTAAAAAAAGAAGACGATGTTGTTCAAAGGCTTTACGTTTGTTTGCGTACTCGGGAGAGCGATACCGATGATACCTGGCAATGCCTGGCTAGCTTTTCATTTCCCTCCTCATTGATCCGTAACTAATGAGTGGTGCTTGACCCTGGGCTTCCCATCTGGTGGCCAGGGCAAACGTCCGGTTCGAAGTGCGAACATTTAGAGCTACAACATCCATGGGTCCTTCCATGGGGAAACGCGAAACAAGGGAAGATGTTTGGTTGGGGTTACCTTAAAAATCTGAACCGTAAAATCAGCTTTGAAAGGACTTTTGCGCTATTGCTTTTCCATTTCCGAAAAGAATTGAAGGGAAAGGTTTTGTACTATATTTAGATGGCGTATTATCACTAGAGGATGTGTATTGCCTTTAGAACACTTCTCTTGGAAAAGGAACCAAATCCGTTTAATGTTTAAGGGGAAGCTATTTGTGTGAATATTTTGTGGCCAAACAATCAGATCGCTTTAGAAAGCTATAAAATTTCTTTAAAATTTTGAATGATTATGAAATTTAACTTAATAAATGCCGGACGATGTAAGAATTCATTTCCTTTTCAAATCTCTTTTCCCGCCACCGCTTATAAATAGACTTTACACTCACACACTCTCATATACGTGAAGCTCTCTCGAAACGCTTGTGAAAAGCTCGATACAACGCTTCAATATTACGAGCTAAGATATCCTACTTTAATGATTTAAAATGGTTCCAAAACTCACGAAAATGATTACAATCCATAAAAAATCATTGGAACTGGTAACAAAAACCCCAAAATAAAGAAAAAGTATTTAAAAACAGATTCCCAAAATAAACGAGAGAAGTGAACCATGCGCGCTAAACATACAGCCAAAGAAGCTGTCAGTTTGACAGCGAATGCAAACTGTCCATCAACCAACAACAACAATAAGAAGAGAGAGAAGAGAATTTTCAATCATGAAGATGGCTGACGGTTCCACAATTTTGCGAAGAAATAGACCCGGAACAAAGGCAAAGGTATGTAAAATAATGGTTTCAAGTGTAGCAGCAAGTACGCCAGAATCGATGCTTGCCCGGACAATAGTTGGATATTTCATCCCCCTTCGGGAAACACCCGAAATCCATTGGTCTGCTTTCGCTACACTTCCGTTGTTGTGATGAGAAAGTGAACTACCCCTACCCACATAGGATCGATCGGTGGGCTCGGTGCTTTCAGTACGAAGAGTGAACCACTTTTGTTATGTTTCTGCTTGTAGGACTTTTCTAACTGGGCTGATGAAGTGTTCGAGGAAATGGATAGCACGCTTGCCGTGCAGCAATACATCCAGCAGATGATCAAGAAGGACCCTTCGAATGTGGACCAAATTTTGACTATGCCGGATGGGCAGGACGAGGGTGTGTGGAAGTACGAGCACCTAAGGTAGGAGTGGCGGAAACGCACAGTTCATGTTTTGTAACGTACGTTACGTTAACACCATGTTGCATTGCCTTGTTGTAGACAATTTTGTATGGAATTGAACGGACTGGCGGTGAGGCTACAGACGCAGTGCTTTCCGGCCACCTGCACCCAGATGACTGCGACCGAGCAGTGGATTTTCCTGTGTGCTGCACACAAAACGCCCAAAGAGTGTCCGGCTATCGATTACACCCGACACACGCTCGATGGTGCTGCGTGCTTGTTGAATAGTAATAAGTATTTCCCCAGCAGGTAAGTTACAGAGGATGGAGGATACCCATTTTCCAACCCGTTACAATCATGTTATGTTTTCTTTCTTTCCATCCAGGGTGTCCATCAAAGATTCGTCTGTAGCAAAGCTAGGTTCGGTGTGTCGTCGGGTGTATCGAATTTTCTCGCACGCTTACTTCCACCATCGGCGAATATTCAACGAGTTCGAGGAGGAGACATCGCTCTGTCTCCGGTTTACCAACTTCGTCACGAAGTACACGCTCATGTCGAAGGAAAATCTGATCGTTCCCATACCGGAATGTGAGCTTACTCCAGGCGAAAGTGAAGCCTAAAAATATCGGAAGAGACGTCAGAAAGGTGTCATTTTCGTGCGACTATTCGATGTGGAAACAGAAGTAGCTATCACTACCCTCCCGAGCACGTTTATCGTCCGATCGGTCGCATACTACTGCATCTCCAGCAGGTGGAGAGCGAAACGATGTAGAAACAGTGGCCGAATTCCGATTTGCAGAAAGCTGTAGCGATCGAATGCAGCCGGACCGAAACTAGTTCATCCGCGATCGCTCTTCGTGCTTATAAGTTACAAATTTGACTCTCCCATCATATTTTAACTTAAACGTAAAATATTTATAGTTCTCTCTGTTAGTCCTACCTGTTTTTTTTCTCGGCGTTATGCGTACCGTACATTCATCAACCGAGTGCTTATTTTGCTGATTGCGATTACTTCTCTAAACTGTGCAAACCGCGGGGTAAGGAATCACGCGCCCCAGTGCGTGAATCGGTGCAAATTCTTTGACCAAAACCACTAGCCAGCAGCAAACTCCCAATCAAACAGGATGAGCACAGTATTTGTTGAACAATAGCAAAACTGGGCACGTCAAGAGGGATTGTAACAATCTTTTAAAAATTGTATTTAGTGTGCGTGTGTGTGTGTTTACTACAAAAAAAACGAACGGTAAATGCTAGACGTGTTGTAAACGGTGGTAGTTGATGATGTGTGCGAATATATAATGAACAAAAACCCAGCAACTTTATAGCAAAGGATATTACAACAAAAGCAAAACATTTACATAACGGAACACTCATAATGTAATGAACATACCTATATATATAAATACGTGTATAAATAGTGAAACTATTATTTAACTGAACATAACCCACAACACAAACACACACAACTAGATTGAGAGAAAGAGGAGCAGAAAGCGCGTCCGAATGGACAACGTGGACAACTAAAAGTATCATATATGATTAGAAAAGAATTGAATGCATAACCGTCAAAACCACGGTTTTATTTCCATACGATTGAAAATAAGCATATAACAACACACCGATCCTCATGTTCAAAGCAATAATGAAAACCACACTCTCGGTGGAAAGGGACGAGTTGCAGAGTTTCAACAAACAAATAAGAAAAACAAAACAAAATATATATGATACTGAATTAAAGTAAAGAAACAAAAAAACAGCTACAACTCAATGTAAGGAAAAGTGTTTTCGGGCTAGGATTTGTATGCCTTTTTTTGTTTGACAATCGAATTTCATCAGTTATTGAATATCTTTCGCCTTTTAAAAGATTCCCGTTCATTTGCGCCATTTTGTGTGAAACCTTTGCTGCCCATCGTTACACACTATACCCAGTAGAGTTCGCTACAACTCTGAACAAAGTCATGTATGCCAATAGGAACAACACCACCAACCTTTCATTCATCAGAGAAGAAAATCGACCAGAGCGAAAACGATCGCGAAAATGCAGCATAAAGGCAAACAAAACTCGTTAATCATTACAGAACTACTACTACGGTAAAGCTAAACATGAAACAAAAACGTTTAAATAAAGCTCTACACAATTACACGAAGGAACAATACGCGAGAATAGAAGGTAATAAAAATTCATCTAATACTTTCACGAACAAACAATGAGTGCGTTGTATTAAGTCATCGAAGAGTAAGAAACGTTGTAAACGTTAAGTAAGTTTAATCATTTATACAGGAAGAGATATTTCTCATAATGATGAGATCCTTATAAAGAATCCCCGCCAGCATTGTCCTTCCCAGGACAATGCTCTGACGTAGTTTTGTCACTTACGTTTCGTTCTCGTTCCGATTTCTTTCTATCTCGCTGTCCACCTGCCCTACCTTCTGTACCCTTCTTGGAAGTTCCCTCTGTCCCACCATCATTTTCACCCACCTCAGCAGTGTTTTGGTTCCTCCGATTGCCACCATCCCTAGGCTTACCTTTGCCTCGCACATTTCCAGCCCCGTCACCTCCAGAATCTTTGGGTCTGGCATTGTCTTTCCCTTTACGACCACTGTTTTGCTGCCGATTGGCGGCACCATTACTTGTCCCAGCAGTCTCATCGCCATTGGAGTAGTGTCGGTTTGCTTTCTTCTTTAGCTGCGGTCCGGTAAAGTAGTTACCCTTCTTATCACCTGCCTCTTTAGGTCGCTGTCCTTGCGGACGCTTGCGTGGACTTTCGGAAGAGCTGAGTCCGGATCCCGTCCAAAAGCCACTCTGTGTTTTGGAATGTTGGTAACCAAGTACTGTCGAGTCGATCGGATCCAGTGACGTTAGAATATGCACGCAAGGAATATTCCGTTTCGCTACGATCTGCTCCAAACCCTCCTCCTGTGGATCCCAGAATTCTTCCACTCTGAAAATAAAATAAAACCACACGTATTTAATAACCACTTATCTTTTGGTGAAACTCAGTACAGTAGGTACATACTTTCTGTAACAAATCCGTGTCACCTGGTGAAGCTCAAAGTGTCGCTTTAGGATTTCCGCACAACTTATCGTCTTGCCAACTCCACCGTCCGAACCACTCCACACAACGGAACGATGTGATCCATCCTCTAGCGCTTTCTTCGCATACTCCACCAGATTCGTGACCGCCGAACCACCCTTAACGTGCATCCAGAGATAGTCGTCCGGTAACACCTCGATCGGAATCTGCTCCTTCGATAGTTCTTCCTCGACGTTTTTTCCTTTCTTGTAGTGCATCATTGTAGTCACCTCGAAAGCTCGCCTTTCCGCGAGAAATTACTAGAATGAAATGAATATAAACACAAAACAGCCATTAAAAATCGGACAACTCCCGTGACAACGCCCACGGTATGATGAACTCGTCGATCGATCGAAAACCGCTAGACAATCCGATGTCATCCAGTGTAGTGGACAGTCAGGAATGTTGCGAGGAATGTTTTCTACATTCCAACAAACGGTCATGCTGATGAACCCTTTCACACTGTAATGATGATGAGACGTGGACGAAATGTCGAACGGATTTTCACCGTACCAGAGATGCCGTAAGGTGGAAATTAATTTCAGCCAAACGTTTAATGTTCGTCTTTAAGCAAACATGTGACGTAAAACAATTGACATTTTGCGTCATCGGGAGCAAATTGACCGTTAGCAACGATAGAAGCAGAGACATTTTCACTTCAACTCATGATTCAATTTCGACGCTATGGGCTCGATTAGATTATTCAATTCAAACTCCAGCTCACACGCAAGGGAAGCCTTTACTTGGGCAAGATCCGTCAACAGATAGATGCGTTATTGTGGTGTTTATCGGAATTCAAATGGACCAATTTAATTTGGATCTCAAAAAAAAGAAATGGCCGTAAAGAAAAGAATGCGAGTTCTTAGTAGCTGTTACTAAAACAATAAGTCAATCGACATACATAGAACTTAATTCGTGGCGTTTACATTTAATTGCTGTCAGCAGTTATCCATTTTAGTCAAAAGCAATTATGTAGTCGATCGCCGCCACGAATTAAGTTTCTTTCCACACTTCACTTAAATCATTTCCCGTCTAAAGACATCCTGATTAACCTTTGGAACCAGTGGAAAAAGTAATCTTACTGACCGCTCAAGTTTTCCTAGCCCATGGTTCGTACCTCGTACTCGAAGGACACTCCAGTCGAAATGGTACAAGAACACCCTCTTGCTCTTACCACAAGTGTTCTTGCAGTTGATGCGTAATTTAATTGATCCACAGCCACACAGACTCACAGTCAGATGCCGGGAACTTCATCCTCTCGGCGAAAAAATTAACAACCGAGCGATATCATTTTCCCATTTCTTAAGCAATTGACGCAAACATCTTCAACAGTTGACGCGTGTCTTGGCTGTAACTGACAGCGTCGGAGAACATGTATAAGAGCTTTCCCACGGCCACGACATCATATAGTTTTGCTCTAATGCTCTAATAAAAATAAACAAATTATCCTGCTCGGAAAAAGGATCGAAAGCGTTGGGTACGTGTGACGAATAAAGCACCGTAGAAAAACCCAATTTCCCGTCCCGGGCTGATGGGACATCACACTGACTGTGAGATAGAATCGCGATCCTTATTGATGCTGGTTTTACTCGTTTTGCAATCGCGGTCACCAGGATCTCGCATTTAATCGATTCGAATGCTTCCCCAACATACAAAAGGAAGGAAAAGGATCCTTCCACCATTCGGCTGCACTTGTGGAGTGGATGAATTAATTTTCCCATCGACAACTTTCATCATATTCGCTTCGAGGCGCACGACACCATCCCGTATTCGTTTTCCGTTATGTTCATCCTGCTGGCTGGTTCGGGGGTTAGAGAAATGCGACCACTGCCACACCACCCAATTGCCAGTAGCATTGTTGTGTGCGCTTCGTGTTTTTTTCCTTCCTTTCCTTCCCTCGTTCTGTACCGAATCGCTTTATATTCAAACCGATGGTGCACGGGATGGTTCTGTCGGGTTCGGTTATCCCGTTGAAATGCGTGGGTTTTGTTCGAACTTCATGCTTCTTGCTGCTCTTGCTCTTCGTCAAAGTTATGCCAAAGGCGTGAAAGAATTTCATTCAGAAATATCTTGCCCCATTCTCGTGCGGGTTTTGCTGTCATGTGAGTCGCAGCGGCTATAATGGCGAGTGAACGCATGAAGGGTTAGAAACAGAGCGCAGCAAGATGTTTGGCTTGAAAAGTCTGTCTATAACGAACTGAGGGAGGAAATGATCTTTGCTGCGCATAATTGTCTTACAATGAGTGTGGTACCGGTACGGGTATTACAAAGAACTGTTTATGATAACTTTGCACAGTACAAAAGTGTGTGTGAATCAACTGAATGTAAGCTGGAGGGAGACGCTTATGACATTAATATAGAGCAGAAAAAGGAAAACATTGTTGCTACATCTGGAATGAAACAACCCGCTAAAGGAGTAACTTAAATGAAACATAGACGAAGAACGCGCTGTTTTCTGTAAAGTATCAAAGTCGATAAGGAATCCGCCACTTAAATAAATAAATTGTGAAATTGCACGTGGCACAACAATTCAATAGCATGTGGACTTGACGGCCGTAATTAACTATCAATTATAAGTATAACCGCTTCTTCCGACAATAAAAAGAATAAATTTAATTTCTGCAGGTCATGCTTTTGTTCCCGGTTTTTCATAAAAGCCCAATTTGATGATAATCTGTCAATATCGAACAAACAAGAAGCGAACAATCACTTCTCATGCGCCTCCATTTCATGCTTCCTTTACGGCCGCTGCAATGCATTAACAATCAGTAACAAGCTCCCCATGTCTGCCCGTGTGTGTGTTTTAATGAGTGTTCACATCCATTAAAAAGAACTCAAAGTTGGGGTGGTAGGGTGGTGAAAATTTTTACCAATAAGCGAACACCCTCCCCCGCATATTTTCCATCATTTCCCCCACCTTGGATGGAGGCGGATGGTGGCTGCAAAAAAAAAAGTTTACGACCAGCGTGCTGTGTGACACCTGCCCTCCTCTTTAGGGTGGGTGAATGTTAGCCGGTGATTGAAAGTTAATTGATTCGATGTAAATAACGTGGAACGTGTCTGGCGGGATGGTTTGGTTCGAACCACAATCATGTTGAGGGTTTTTTTTTTTGTTGTTGCCAATATTCCATCCCAATTTCAGGGCATCGAATGCATTTTTGCCACGCGCAGTAAACGAACAATGTGCATTACAAACAGAGCCAAAAAAAAGGATCGTTCAACCTCCCAGAACGGAGAGGTATGTTTTTAATTAAGCAGGATAACTTTCTCTACACTACCACGAGTGTAAAGCGATAACATTGATAAAAAACACTTGGAGTTAGGTTATTAAAAGCAAGATTTGGGGCGTCTCGGTGGCCGGGGAAATAGTGGCGCCGATTTTCGAACGGGCAGGAACGAGGTTCGAATCCCATTCGGGCTGTTCCCCCGTACGCAGGACTGACTATCCTGTTGCGGGTACATTCAAGTCACGGAAGCCAGAAAAGGCAGGCCAAACCCTTTCGAGGTTGAAGAGCCATACAAGAAGAAGAAGAAGAAGAAGAATAAAGGTAAAATTCAAAGAAAAAAAAATAGCTTGAACCGGTTCAGAATTCTATTTATTTATTCTCCCAACAATCAACAATCAACAGGTTGCAAAGGCACCGCTGTAACGCCGAAAGCCTGCCGGTAAAGATGCACTCCAGTGAGTGGTGAGCTATATACGAGACTTAAACCCGCAATCACATTCCACTCATTAAATAAAGCGAGACGAAAGCTGTGCGTGAAGGTTTTCTAAAATTCTAACGCTCAAACGTCTAACGCGTCGGCGTACGGCGTTAGTGTCCTCCCGGTGGCTGAGCATCCCTCCATTCGCAGGGGTGTAATGACGTAAAAAAGGGGTAGGCAGTAAGTAGGATCAAAGAACTCACCACAATGCAGCGGTTTCGAAAATGAATGAAAAGGCCCTTTTGCATTGATCTGTGTAGTAGATGTTTTGAAAATTTCCCAAAAGAGGGGTTATTTGGGATAAAGGCGCACAAATATGTTTTTTGCAAAAAAAAAAAAACCCAATTGAGAGAATCATTTTTTGTTCCACACAAGCACATCACTTTCACCATTAAGTAATGTAATGTGGTCATGTGGTTTGAATGGAGAAACGATGAACTGGTCGATATTGCTTCTGTCCAATGGCTGAGAAGGCTGGAATGCCTTGTACTCGTCATGCAGAGCCCTCCTTATTATCGCCGTTCTCACCCAAAAAGCCGGACTGTTGCGCGCGTCGTCAGTGTGCCAAGCTACCAGCACCAGAATGTGACACTACGCACTGGAATGTGGCGCCGTTTCAAACCTGCTCAAAAGCCCGCAGCTGCTGCTGCTGCTGCTACGAGGGAACGAAAGGAACCTATATTCGCCATGAACGAGATGGTTCCGTTTCGTTTTTTCTCCCCCCCGAAGAGCTTTACAATTAGAATGCGTTTCGCATTATCCTTTACATAGCGCGGGGGGCGGATGGACGGGAAACCATCAACCTGGGCTGGGAGGATGGGGTGGAAGATGTGATAAAAGCTGCCTAGAATCCTTTCGAATCCCACAACCAATCTTGCATTTCCGCGAGAGCCCCCATGATAATGATGATGG
>KI423805.1:0-26981 GCA_000473375.1 Anopheles culicifacies | reverse complement strand
GATCAAACTCAAATTCAAATAAATGCATCATTCCATTTTACATTACTATCATTATAGTGTAAGATGTGTACGTGTGTTCAAGTGTTTAATTGTGTGTATGTGTGTGTCGATTTGTTTGCATTTTACATATTTCAAGACTTTTTTCTCTCCTCTTTTTCTTGCCTCTTCTCCCGCTGTCTTCACGGGGTCGCTTTATCGAGGGCGACGCGGCTTACTAGACTGTTACATTAAAAAAAAAAAAAAAAACAAAACAAAGTATGTGTAAATGCACAATAAACTTCTCTAAACTCCCTGGTATAAATAGTGTAAATTTGTATTTTGCCATTTTACTGTACATAAATATGAGATTCCTCTTCACAGTTGCGTCTGTCTGGCGCTTCGTGACTTCAAACAAAACAAAAATCCCGAATCAGTTCCAGTTTGCAGCAAAAAAAGGGGGGGGTTCGAAATCTTTTACGCTCCTTCTATTTCCTACTTCACGTTTATGGAAACTGATTTGAGTTCATACACAAAATAGTAGCTGATTCCATCCTTCCATGACGTAAGAGCCTTGCATCAAAATAATTAATACGAATGAATCATATCCACCTTTTAAGAGAGAGGAGAACTATTTTCTCTGATAGTCTAAAATAACCTTTTCGCACATTATATTTACACTAGCTAGCCCGTTTTCCGGTCGCTCGCATCTGGTTTATACGTTTCGTTTCGTTCACTCTCGCACGAACTGTGCACGCTTTTGTGCACGTGTCGCCTCGAGAAGTAGAAAAGTTTAACAGTCTTTCCAACACCCGAAAATAAATTTCAAAACAAAAAAAAAACACAAAGAAAACCTAAGCAAATGGAGTGTGATCCGTTGCGGATACGATGTGCGCACGTGCGCAGGACATCGGGAAAAGGAAACCAAAAATGTGTAAAAAGAAAACAAGCAACCACGATTAACACATCGCTCCTAACCGAGTTTTATATGCCGCGCCGCCAATCATCAAAACAAGTTTCGAAACTAGTTGAATAATGTTTGAGAACAAGCGAAAATTGAAACTAACTGCACTGACCGAACTAGCTTAAATTGGGACGCAAAACGAATAAACGAAAAAAAAGAACTACTAAGCAATTAAAGAGACTTAAAAACTAATTGCGCATTGTGCAGGTATTCTTATGTGTTTGTATGCATGTGTAACTGTACCTATATGTGTGTTTGTGTGTGTGTGAGTGTGTGTGTGTGTAATTATATCAACTAAAAACGAAGCACGCGTTCACCGACGTGCTTCTGACGAAACTAACCTTACACACCTATACGGAGAAGAAACTTAACTAACATGTTTAAATGATAATATATTGCATCAAGAAATAAATAGTTGGTTACTCTGCGCGCACGCCTCCTCCATCAGCCTTGCGGACTCCCTCCTCCTGCTCGACAATTTTACAACGTCTCATATCTCTCACAAACCCGTCTTAGCGTGAGGAAGCATGTGTGTCCTCTCTATCCTACCGTCGGTTCGCTTCCACCACATCTTCATTCCGATTAGATCGCATTCAGTTCGTTGTCGCCTTTAGATCGTTTTCTTGTTCCGTTTGATTTTTTTTTTCATCCCGCAGCTAGGTTTAAGGGATGTGTGTGTGTGTTTTCAGTTATGTACCGGCATCGGGAGTGAACCAAGCAGATTGTTCGCGAACGCCGCATTGTTGAACTTGAAGTGTCGTTTGTCGTAGAATTTGAGCAGCGCCGGCGAGTACGGATGCTTTTCCTTCAGGTGCATATAGTGTACTTCCGGTTCGTTTGTCGTGTGGCCACATTCTTCGCACACGTACATCTAAAACGAAACAAAGCCATACAATCAATCGATGAGCCCTTTTTACTTCTGGTGCATTGCTAAAAAGAAAAACAAAACAAAAAGGGCAATCAAACCCCTACCTTCGTTCGACGCTCCTTGTACGCGTACTGATGCTGTACGCCGTGCACCTTCAGACAGTGTGACTCGAGCGAACAGCGCTGGGTGAAGGACTTTTCGCACAGATTGCACTTGTACGGCCGGACACCGGTGTGGGTGCGCGTGTGGCGCTTCAGATCGAACGTATCGTTGAACCCTTTCGCGCAGAACGTGCACAGGTAGCGCTTGACGTCCGAGTGGCACTTCATGTGACGGTTCAGCAGCCGCTGCAGGCTGAACGTTTTCGAGCAAATGCGACAGACGAAGCGGTTCTGATCGTCGTCGGTGTTGGTGCTGCCGCCGTTCGTGCCATTGCTGTTGCCACCGTTCGTCGCTACCGAGCCGGGCGAACCGCAGCTGTTCGGCGAGGATGCGGACGACGAGGACGAAGATGAGACGGAGGATGGCGACGCGTTCGAACCGTTCTCGATGTGGTGCTGTAAATGCTGCTGCATCTGTTGCTGGTGTTGTTGCTGTTGATGGTGGTGTTGCTGCTGCTGCTGTTGCTGCTGTTGTTGCTGCTGCTGCTGCTGCTGCTGATGGTGGTGGTGATTGCGCTGTTTCGAACCGGCCGATCCAGATAGTTGCTTGCCACCACCGTGCCTATCGTCAGATCGCATCCGGAGAGGTACGTTCTCTATTGCGAGCGGATTTTTGATGCCATGTCCGCCATTCACAAACTGCAGTTCCGAGTCGGCCGGAAGTCCCAACTGCTTGGAGAGCAGCAATAAGCCGTAAAGGGTAACCGGAAAGGAATCGTACACGAAGCAAAAAGAATGCAGATTAGTTTACCTTGCACGAGCGTAATGTTGAAAAAGAAAAATAAAAACTGGAGAAAAACATCCAGAAGAACGCGCTGACACCGCAAGTCATTTCCAAACCCTATCCTCCCCATATTACCACAAATCCCGAAAGAAAGATATAGCTGTTAACTGCAATGGTGAAATTGCGGTTGACGATTCTTGAAACTTACATTCTGTATCGTGGTTGCGAGTACTGCTGGAGGTGGACCAGCCACCGGTACATTGTGTGCAGTAAGGCTGGCCACCGCTGCGACGGCTACTGCGGACGATGCAGATGACGACACCGATGAGGTGGAGTTGCCGCCGGGCGATCGTACACCACCGGTCGACCGTTGGTGTGACGAGGGCGGCTGCTGTTGCTGCAAATGTGTGGTCTGACCGCCGGCACCGGCCAGCTGCAGGTTCATCGCGAACGGACCCTGCAACGGTTGCAGACTCTGGTGCAGATCGAAGTCCAGCGAAGAGCCACCGCCGGGCGACGGTAGCGAGAGATTCGAATCGAGCTGATCGTAGCGCAACAGTGGCTGAAACGAACCGTACGTAGCGCCACCGTTGGCCGCTGTCTGCAGGTAGCTCGGCGGCTGATTACCGTCCTGTGCCGCACCGTGGTACTTGCTCGCGAGCGAATGCAGCGTCGTGTGCTGATGGCCTCCACCACCAAGTCCGTGCTGGGCGCCAAAGGTGGCCGCCGCCATGTTGGTGTATTCACGGGGCAGCACGAGATGGGTGGCATGTGAGTTGCCGCCTGCACCACCACCGCCGCTGGCCGCTCCCTGCTGCTGATCGGCACCGGAACCGGACGTAGGGTAGGCATCCGCGAGCGTATCGTGCACGGTGTCGATTTGATGCAGCGAGGCACTCACCGAATCGGGGGTCAGTGAAGGTGTCGAGGTGAGTTCGAGATCGTTACAGTTGCTGGACTGTTCGTCGTGCATGCCGCGGGAGTAGAGCGAAAATTCCGCATCGCTCAGACACCCGTCTAGCAGTCCGTTCGGGCTACCACCAGCCGATGATGGATAGGTGGTAAGCGTCGCAGTAAGCTGCATCGAATCGCCCATATCCATCATGGAGTCGGCAACGTCGTAGCCACCGCCAGAACCGGGACCACCGCCAGCACCACCCCCTGCCCCATTGCCGCCCACGCTGTCACCGGTGGCGGTCGCATACAGACCGTGCAGTGTTGGATCCACCTTCGAGTCATAACCGAGATCAACCTCGTCCTTCAGCGCGAGTCCAAAGTGATTGTGCAGCATCAGCGTGCAGTGTTTGCCCATAACGGCCGCTGCCGCTGCTGCAGCCGCCGCAGCCGACGCCCCATTACCGTGCTGACCACCGTTTGCTCCCGTGCCTCCTCCTCCTGTGCCGCTGCCATCCGTCGCACTGCCGTACGTGAAACCGGTCCCGAGCCCAAGAATAACTCCACCGCCCAGTCCGGCACCGCCGCCCGCTCCACCCAAATCCTGAGCGTCACATTCGAGCGAGCTGAGCAACTGCTGGTAGCTGGCAGCACTGTTCGTCAGGAAGCCACCGTTCGCATTGTACCCGTTAAGGCCACCACTAGCGCCACCTCCCTTTAAGCTTTCGTAGAATGGTGGCAGTGAACCGGTCGGTGGGCTGTTCGGGCCGTAGTTGGATCGACCGTCCCGGCCACCCATGCCACCACCGGCCCCGCCAGCACCGAGAGCACCACCGCCTCCGCCACCGCCGCCGGCGGAAAAATTGATACCTCCTCCGCCTCCATTGCCCGAGCCGGCGCCTCCAGCATTTGAACCACCGCCGGATTGGCCGCCACCACCACCGCCTCCACCACCATTCGAGGAACGGCCGTGTCCAGCGGCACCCTGCATAATACCGCTAATGACAGCGGCGGCTGCCGCTGCCCTTGCCGCCGACGAACCGCCCCGATGGTGGTACGGTGGCATATGGTTGTGCAAGATGGCGGCCTGCCGTTCTCGACGCCCGACCAGCCGCTCCTCCTGTTCGTCCTTTTCCTGCCGCTTGGGAATGTGGTAATCGATCGGTTGTTCCTGTTCCGGCTCGACTGTTAGCACCACCATCGGGCGCACCTTCAGATCCACGGCCCGTGGACTATCGTCTAGACGGTGCTGCTGGCTGTGGGTCGCTGGTACCGGCAGCTCATCTGCCGGTTCCGTTTTCCGCACCGCTGGCGTACGTTGAATCACCGAGCAACGGACCACGGCACCAAACGGTACGGCTGGTGACGGTACGCGTTCCTTTGCCGGTGGTGGCGTCGGTGAGGGTAGCCGCAGCCGACGCTGGTACTGCTCACTGCCCGGGATGTTTGGTTCCTCGCGTACGATCAACTTGCCGCCACCGGTACCCACCACTGCTGCCGGCTCCTTGCGCGTGTCTTTCGTATGTGCCGCGGGCTTGTCGACAGCTTCGTCGTCCTCTTCCTCCTCGGACGATGCGTGGCTCTCCGGCTGTCTCGCCGGTTTGTCTGTCGGTGCCGGAGGTATTGGAGGTGGCGGTGTGGGCGGATACACCTTTCGCTCCGCGTTCGTTAGCACATGCCCACGTGGCCCGATGTACGGCGAAGGTCCTTCGGTAACTCGCAGACACGAGCTCACAATTGCCGAACGGCGCTTGTCGTACTTGGCAATGGTCGCCACGGTCGGTGCGTCCTTCTGTTGGTCTTTGCGCGACTGGGAAACACCGGACACCACCGAACCTTGGGGTGGTGGTGGCGGTGGTGGTGGTGGTGTTGGTGGTGCTACTGCCGGTGACGATGGTGGTGACGGTTGGGTGGATGGTTTGCGGCTCACCAACGGTACAGGTCGTTGTGTCGCGGCGGCATCCACCGTTTCTTCGCTGCTACTCTCTCCCTCGCCCTCCACCTCACCCTCTTCTAGCTCTTTCTCCACGGGGGTGCTTTTCACTGCTTGCAGTGCCGGTGGATGGTGCAACTGTGAACGGCGCGCACCACCACCTAGAAACAGTCGCTGCTGTTGCTGATGATGCTGAACCAACGGTGAGGTGGACGATTCTTTGGCAGAGGCACCACTGTTCCGTAGACAGAGCGCTGTATTTCGGTGATAGGCTGCTAGACTGCTACCACCGCTGTTGCTGTATGCGGCATTTGTCGTTATCACCACCGCCTTGCTGCTACTGCCGTCCGATGTGGTAGTGGCGGTGTTGGTGGTGGTAGAATTGACATCCCGCTCTATATTCGCTGGCGTGGCAAAGATTGATAGCGACGGTGAAGCCGCCCGCTTCCGGCATGGTGGACTAAGACGATTTTCTTCGCTGAAAATGTCGCGCTCTGCAGAAGAAAGATGGTAAAAGATGAAGAGGGAGAGCTCATTAGATTGTGATAGCTTGTACATAACACGCTGTTAGAAAATATACAGATGTACCACTAAAAATGTCCCAAAACGTTAAAATGTTGTTGATGGCGTCTTTAATTTAACCCACACAAACCAGCCGAACCAGCCAAACAAGAGCAACATTGTTTTATGTTTTCTATGTTCACAAAAAGCAACCCGACCCTGTTTTCGCACCACTATTATTTTTCCAACATCGTTCAACAATGCAAAACATGTTTCGGCAAGTGTTGTTGTTGAAGTGTGTGTATATTTTTTGTTTCTTCTTCTGTAAGTTAGACCTTCCGTTCCACTGCAACTCCGATTTCGTAAAACAAGGCGCCCGGGTGCCACTGTCTGTGACCTTCACATTCCCGTAAATGACCTCTGCTCCAGAACGTACGTTGGCGGCGTCTTCGGAACGGGCCGAAATACTGATGGGAATTAAAATTACCCGTTCCACCATTCCTCTCCCTTCTTATGCGCAACCCGAAAAACTTAAACGAATTTGTGTGGTAGAATAAATGCATTCGAAATACAACGTTAAGGGCGGAGGGATGGTGCGAGAGAGTTTGTGCGCATAATAATTGCGGGGGATGATGCTCGCGCGCTACCAGTGAGCTGAGCGCGTGACTCACGTGTCCTGAAGATTGGGTCCGCTGTTTTTTTTTTGGTTTTCATTCAACCACCATTCAAACCCCAATTGCAATATGCTGGTAATCCATCCCTGAATGTGATTTCCTTTTCATTTGTTCTGGTACATTTTGGCCCGCCCCCTCCTCCAAACCTTTGGAACGGAATGGAATATTCGGAGGATCTTCCCGTACCGATCGGACACAGCAACGTGATTATTCGTATTCGTTTTGTGGCCACAAGCTAAAGTGAGATTATGCCGAGAAGCCAACAACAACGAAACGAATGCCGAATTTGCATTGAATGTCCTTCGGAAATGTCGTCGTCTTTGGCGAATGAAGCGAATGAATATTTTCCCCTAACAGGAATGAATGGTGCATCCATCCGTAGGCAGATGAACCGGTTGGGGGATTGAGATGTACCTTTTTTCTTGCTTTTGTGAGATTTTGAAGCTATGCCAAGTGTCCTTCCTTATAAATCTTCTTACATTCACTTCCAATCATTACTAACGCAAGCTGTGTGTTTTGGAACTCCCATTCGAATTGGAGAGCTTTCCAACTTCCGGTGGTAGTTGGTTTTTGCTGGGCTTTTTTATTTAGGCTAAACTTTGTGTGCGACATGCATACGCAATCAATCCCTTCGGTGACCACACACGCCCACCCAACGCAGTGAGTAACACACCATGTTGAATGAAAATTCTTCACCCACTCCTCATCAGCCCCACCTGCTAGTTTTGCTTTCCTTTCCCTTACCTGTGTGGGGAAGGTGTTTTTAATTATTCATTTCAAAACCGCACACACAGTTGTTGCGTCGTTTTATATGCTTTTTCTTTTGTCTACCCCATTCCCATCGCTAAAAACGGAAGAAGGAAGCATTCTGCTGACGGTCAGAATATGGCAAAGGGTGTAAAGCGAAACAGAAAGAAGCACAAATAAAAAAAAGAACCCCGCACAAGCACCGAACAAATCCATTCATATTCTAATCGATTCTGACAGCTCGCTAGTCTAGCTACGGCACGGTACATATACGCACCACAATGGAGACGCACCATGAGTGGCAACGGCCGGCAGCATAAATGTGCACGGAATAGCTAATAAAGTCTTCCAGCAAGGGTGGCTTTCGTTCGGAGCTCGACAATGAAACAATAATGCTTTCCACCCTTAGCTCATCCCTCCCATTAAGTTCAATCGGGTTACCGAGCAAGTGTGTGAGAGTGTTTATAGCTGCTGTCATATTGTGGAATTAAACAAAAAAAAACGGCAAACGTTTCCATTCAGAACAATCCAATCTAACAGCCGAAACAGCCCCTGATTACTGCTGGGTGAAATGGTTATGCAATCGGTTTATTCCTTTCTTTCTCTGCGTTACATACTTTCTCACTGGCGTGTAAACTGCATGAATATCACGTGATTTCACACACTGGAATTAGAAAACTAATCATTAGCATAACTAAGGGATTATCGTTCTCTGCTCTTCGCTACCCGCGCCCGTCCCACGGAACACCCCACACCGTGTGCTATTAAATGACGTTTCATTCATGTGAGTACTCGCACCTCATCGCACCCTATTTACAGTTCGTTGCACTCGGCACCAAGTTAAAGAGGGGAAAAGTCAGAACCGAAGCAAAGGGCATCGTGCGAGCGACGAGTTGCGGGGTGGGAGCGCAATACGCAAACAAAAATGGCGTCTATTTAATCAAAACACGCAAATCAACGCAACAGGTTGCAAGAAGCTACTGCATTTGCAATTAGGCAAACATTGATAAGCAATTGCATACATCTAGGCGCCTTTTTCGAATAATTTGACCCGAAAGTATGCAAGCCGCGTGTTAAACGAATGCTTTCATTCTATAGATGTTTGTTAGATGGCTACCTATGTGGGTTCCTTACAACCTGCCAAGAACATTGCCAACCCGTCCGATGAGGCATGGAAAGGCCACACAGCGAACTAGCACATGCACGAGGGAAGCAATTAGCCCACCGGTGCCAAGGCGATAAAACCATGCGAGCTCTCGGCACGTGCCCTTTCGGTGGTAGAAGAGGAAACCGGCTCGTCACAGCGTGAGACACTCCAGTTGTTATCGTGACATTGGTCCGTTCCGGAAGTGTAGCGCGGTGCGTGACAGCAGCAGCATGAATCTCTCCATCAACGCTACGCAGGTGAACGCGTCCGTGAGCGAAGGTGAGATTTTGCTGTGCGACGGTGCGTCCACCATTCCGGAAGGTATAGCGAGCGCCCGGTTTCAGGTGTTGGTGTGGGCGGCCTACACCTCCACGCTGGCGGCATCCGTCGTGGGCAACTGTTCCGTGCTCGCGATCGTTGCCAGCCAGCCACGGATGCGTACCGTCACCAACCTGTTCCTGGCGAACCTTGCACTCGGCGATCTGCTCATGACGCTCTTTTGCGTACCGTTCTCGTCCGTGTCGCTGTTTGTGCTGCAGTACTGGCCGTTCGGGGCGGCACTGTGCCGTACGGTTAACTACTTCCAGGCCGTGTCGGTGCTGGTGTCCGCGTACACGTTGGTAGCGCTCAGTGCCGATCGGTACCGGGCGATCATGTGGCCATTGCGTTCCCGCCGTCGACCGCCACGCCGCCCCGTTGCCCTACTGTTGATTGGGCTTGTATGGGCTGGTGCGGCTGCCACCGCCCTACCCATTCCACTGCATTCCTCCCTGGTACAGCCGAGTGCGTGGCATGCACACTGTGACCAGGCGGTTTGTACCGAGGTGTGGCCAGATGAGGTGGCCGATCGGGCCTATTCACTGACGCTTGCCCTCGCCCAGTTCGCGCTGCCCCTTGCCACCCTCGTGTACACGTACGCCTGCATTGGGTGGCGCGTTTGGGCCCGGAGCACCAACGCAAGCTTCCCGACCGCCTCGGTGCGACAGTTTCGGCGAGCTAGAAGGCGCACGGTGCAGATGACACTAGCCGTCGTGGCCGCATTCGTCATCTGCTGGCTACCGTTCAACGCACTCCTGCTAGCACCGCTGGACGATCCGTCCTGGGCACCGCTCCCATATCTGTGGTTTGCCTTCCACTGGCTCGCCATGTCACACTGCTGCCTGAACCCGCTCATCTACTGCTACATGAACGCAAAGTTTCGTGCCGGCTTTCGGGCCCTACTGCTCCAACCGCTGGTGCGACTGTGGCGGCCATGTTGCTGTCGGTGTGGTCGGCATCACGCAACCACTATCAGCAGCGAGCGACTACCCGTGGGAAGCGCCGAGGTCGAACTAACAGCCCAGACAAGGCCGAAACCGTTGGCGCTGCTCAATGTGCGACGTACCGCACGAATGCACGACACCGTTTGGCCGGCAGAGTAAACCAACGTCCAACGGACAAACGGTAACCAACTCGTAAATCGTAGAATTTTCCGGGGTCGGATAAACCGGCAGGTGGATTTTCCGTAAACCAAACAAAAAATTGTAGAATTGGCAAAATGAATTATTGTAATCATAATAAACAATAACTTATAACAAGAAGTGGAACGTATAAATGGATTATCCGGCCAATGTAAATTAATGAACAAATAAGGGGAAAAAGTATACAAGTAGTAACAACCACAAATTAACTAGAATAAGGTTTTACAACATAAAATTATAGTAAAATGTATCGTTATAATCATTGAAATAAAATTAATTAAAAAATAGTCTGTGCTTATGCTTGCCTTCGTACAAGATATCCGATCGGAGTCGATGGGGCAATAAAACGATAATGTTAAGATTGTTTTACACTTCTCCTTGCCAACCGTAATAATGAAAACAATATTTTATTGCATAAGAGTGTCGTAGCTAGTTGCTGGTGAGTTGGACCCTCGGTCAAGTGCACACCACCACTTCTCGCCTACCGCAACCCCGTTGAGCCTGCCACAGGTTTAATAAGGGAAAGATCAACAACCTTTCACGCTATGTTCGAACACACCCTGGCCCGTCTCTTCCTACCCTTTCCCTTCTCCTCCCCTTTTCCTCTAGCCATCAAGAGTATGCCTTTTTCTTATAGCTCATTACACCCTTTCGAATTTCCTTTCTGATTCGTAGCAGATGATGATGATGATGATGAGGTTCTCCTGCTGCCGTCATTTCCGGCAGCCGGGTTAGGGAAAGAACGGACCAAAAACGAACCAAGAAAAGTCCAGTTCTTCCTATCTTCTCGATTGCTGTGGTATGTATAAGAAGATGAAACCGGGCTTCCTTTACTACTTTTTTTCTATCTCTCTTTTGCTCTCTCTCTCCCTCTCTCTTCACTTCAAACCCTCCCTATTCAAACAGACCAGGTGAAATTGCTTAGATTATTATCCTCCAACCCCTACTACATCCACTGCCCTTCTTTCCACCAGCGGACTACTAGAAGAGTGCAAGAATTTTCCGCTGCCATAAAAGCGATGACGATGATACACAACGTTTGCCGCCACTTTCCCCTTTCCGCTCACTTCCTCTTCCGTCTATTTTCTTTATGTTGAATGTACTACACGTTCTTTGGTGCGTTGTATTTTTTGTTGCCGTTGTTCCGCTGCTACCAGCAGCGAAACGATGATTCAAAACCCTCCGGCGCGTTCGAAGAGAACGCTCATTACACCGTGCTCAAGGTACAGGTTACCACCTCACACATTACCCCTCCCTACCCCCTATCACACATCCCTTCCCGACTACAAGAACGCAACATCTCGCCTTTTTTTTCTCGCTCTCTCTCTCTCTCTCTCTCTCTGTTTCTCTTGCTGTTCTTCCCTTCCTGATTTGTGCTGCATTTTAGACGACTCACCTCTCACAACCACCACGAGACGATGATGAAGAGTTTAGTGGTGGAAAAATTGTGGACAGCAGGGAAACGAGAACGAACGCTAAGCAACAGTCACAAAACGACCGCGAACCGTTTTTGCTGGTGGACGAGAAAAAGAGAACCGGTACCCAACGGAGCATACGCTGCACGCACACACCGAAACCCCAATCATCAGGTTCCGCGCGCGTCAAACGCACCGCGATCGAACTAACTGTATCCACGCGAGATCCGTTCGTCTCGTCGTCGCTCTCGCTCTCTTGTGTTTTGTTCTGAAGTCGTCGGGAAGGCAGAGAAACAGCGAGAGAGAGGGGAAAAAAAAGATCGACACGGGTTCGTCGCCTGATGTGACTGGAAGTCTTTCGTAGTTGGGTTTCGCTTCAATTTTCGCCCCGCGTTGTTCTGTATTATTTTTTTTTGTTCCACCTTTCCCAACCCCTGCATTTGCCGCACTTTGCTTGTCCAAAATAAAAAAAAGACACGTTATTTTTTTACGTTCTTTACCTGCTGCCGCATTCCACCACCTCTCGCAACCGTCTTTTTTTCTTCAATAACAGCATTACAAAAAAGTAGAGACGAACCTGCGCATGATCGCGTGATCTTATTCTTCTTATTTTTTGTCGCTAGTATGTGTGTGTCTGTCTATGTATGTGATCATAATGATCGTTTGGACCAGCTAAGAGAAGGAAAGATAGAAAACCTGCATCAAGAAAGGCAATCAACACTACCCTTCTCCTGCTCCTTTTAATTCTTCCGTTTCATGTAAAAAAAACCTCCAATCGACCCCCCCCCCTTCCCCCTCTCTCCATCTCTCTCTCTTACTCTCTTTCCTTCTATCTGCTTTTTTTTCCCCTCAACCCAACACACAAAGAAGATTCTTCTCCTTCCTGCAATGGACAGCGACTTTTCATCATTCTAACCACGATCAGCGCTTACTGCCCCACTACCCCTCGGCGAGTCTCTCCCATCCTCACCATCCCACTCCACTGCGCTCAATTGTTCCTAACGAACGATAGAGACAGCGGACGAACGCCGGCACAGTGCGATTGGATCGTAGAAGAACCGTTCGAAGGACTTGTTTTATTCTTGCTTTACATAAAGAAGATCGCGGAACTGTGCCTGTCCGGTTAGTTTCTGATCTTCCCCTCTAATGGCCCCTTCGCCGAACAGCCACCGAATGGCTTTTGTGTTGTACGATGGAATTCAGCTGCCAGTTCGCCTGTCTGCCTGCCTGCTGCTTTTGCTCATTATGCGCGATTTCTCGTGGAAGCTCAGCCTCTACACACGAGCAGCTTTAGAGCTTCTTCCTCGTGTATGGAAAAAGCATGCACGATGAAAGGAGGAGGCCAGTGCCTCAGACGATTCAATATGATTCGTTCGTTCTCCCGTTTTCCAATGGCTCCATAATGGGAAATTGTGCACAAACAAATTGTTCCAAATAAGTAATTACATTTCTTGCTATTCCTCGTACGAAATAATTTCAGGCAATAGAGAAGGAAACGTTCTTACTTCCATTAGCCTCTTTGCTCTTAATGTGAAACACATAAACTGTTTCAAACTCGCAACAAAACACACGAGGAGAAAGATAATCAGAATCGTTTTATCTTTCGCCCTGGCAGTGAACAGTTTCTAGTGGAAAATATTTTGATATAGAAAGCGTAGATGGAGGGTTGTATAATTTAACCCCACCTTAAGCGCTCTTTAACCACTACAGTCGTTCGTTCCATACGTGGAAAGAATGTTTCCACTCGAAGGCAGCAAACAAATCTCTCAGGGAAGAAAAACAACGCAACTGCTGGAGGAATTTTCCCCATCGTTCCAACTTCCTAAGCGCGTCTATTGAGAAAAAGAAAAAAAACATAAGCTTTTCTCGGCATTTTGAAACCATCTTGAAACACCAACGGACCTGAACCGGAGTTGGGGATGCAAAAGATGGAGGCACCGCGATGGAAGGGTAGAATAGAACGAAAGGTTTTTTTCTCTACATTTTCTAGTCTAGTGAGCTTGCGCTGCACGTAAATACAAGCCATTTTTATACAAATGGAAAAAGAAGGGTGGAAAATATAACATTACATTCCCACCAGAGTGCGCACTACATCCGGAAGGCAGCGGACGAAGGTGGGACGGAAGATAGAGCGTAGTTAGTTGTTTCTCTTCCGTTCTTTTGCTTCCTTATTTAGTGTGTATTATTTTCCAACCCATTCCACCGGACAGATCTCGTACCCCTTGGATCGGGAGGAAAAAGATCTTCGTCATAATTTCAGCATTATTGCGCACATGTCCGCATATACTCCTATCCGAGCCCCAACATGCACACTCCAGCGCCCAGAAAGGCAAGCTAGAAAACATCTCTCAAGCGAGAGGAAATCTTACAAACAGAAAAAAAAAACATAGTACGAACAGCAAAAGCTCGCCAGCGCAACCATTCTATCGGTTTTCGCCGGGGCGAAATTAGGGAAGCGAAAGGAGAATAGAAGAAAACACGGCCCATTTACTCCGGCAAAAGTAACCAGTCGTGTCGCAAACCGGCAAGAAAGAGAAGCAAAAGAGACGGAAGGATGATTCTCTTTTTATTATTCTCTCATTTATTTAAAAAAAAAATAACAGCCTCCTTCGAACAGACAACAGAAACGAAACGTATCCCACATGAAAATAAAGCAAAACTAGCGGACGTCCAACCCGTCTCCATTCCTTCACTCCCCAACCCGACACCGGTTTTAGGCTCATCCCGCATACCACAAGCGCGTACTTCTCTACCGATCGGGAACGATCTGAGCAGAACTGATTTTTCTTGATTCTTGACATGCCTTCGCCTTCGCATGACTTTGCTTACACTAGTTTGTATCTCTATGTGTGTGCGTTTTTTTTGTTTTGTTTTTCCTCTTTTGCTTCCCTTATGTTTCAGCCCGACCAGCATAAATCCCATGTCCCAGGCATGTGCATGGCGGCAAAGGATGGGAGAAACGCACGGAAAGAACGATCACTGAAATAAACACGAACAAAGGGGCAGGGTGAGGAAGGGTGGGTGGAAGTTAATGCATAACTTGAAGATGTTTGTCCAGCAAAGAAAGAAAAAAAAAGATACACAGCAGGAAAGCAGGAGAGATAATGAGAGTGAGCGGGCTCGCAAAACGAATGCTTTTTTGTATCCTTTTCTTTTTCTCCTTCCTGCATTTTCCACTCATATAATAAGAAAAGGTGTATGAAACGAAAGATGAGGAACGGTGGCAGGAAAGTTGTTGTACCTGTGTGTGAGTGAGGATACAACAAAGAAACGGGGAATAAAACGGGCTGCTCGAGCGTTGTGTTTTGTTGCGCATGCGGTTGCCGGTCGCTGAGAGAAAAACGGAAGACTTCAACGGGCGATCAAGCGACGAAACGGAGAATACAATTTCAAATAATTTATTTTTTTCGGCATCCAAAGCGGAATGACGGTAAATATTTGCTGTGTGTGGTTGCAACCTAATGCGAATGTCTCATTATTTATATTTTTATTATTACTTAATGAACAAGGAGCGTAAAAGCGAAATTAAATTCGATTTATTACGATCGGGAGCACGTACGGTGCTTTTGCTTTGACGTTCATGTAATGCTTTTTTTTTATTTTACTGTCCGTTAATTTTACTACAAGAGCAGATCAAAAACAATAGTTTGTTTATGAAATTTGAAACAATTAAAAATTAAATAACATGCAGCAGTGACCGGTAAGTGAGGAAATAAAATGCGATGCTTTGGCAGGAAGCAACCGGACGGTGTCCATTCGCTTTTGTACCGCTGATTTTGTTTCTTTGCTTGTACAAACTAGCAGCAGCACGCTCCGATTGTTGAACATTTCCTTTCCGCTTGCCAATGATGGTTCGCGAAAAGACGTCGCACAGTTGTGAACAAGCAGTGCGACAAATGTACGCCCGACGCCGTGCGCTCGCGAAGGAACGGAAGGGAGGGAAAGGGGAACAAGCATTGCAGCACAACATTACAACAATGCCGGCCTCTGGTTGTCTACCCACAAAAACTCACCTCCTCGCGTTGCTGGAAGATGAGAGCAAAATCAGGTTTTATCAAGGTCAAACTTTTAGAAGATATTGACCTTGCGGGCGGGAGTGCGGGCTCACACACGTTCGCTCAACCGCTCGCGGCTTCCGAGCGACCGAGATGAGGAAGAGAGCGCGTCTTGCGGTGCAGCAGAAGCAACACGAACGACGAGACGATGGGTCGGGGTGGGTGGGGGTGGTAGCTCAGACGGGTGTACCGTTTGCGAGCGGGCCTGGCATGCGCGTTCGGTTCTTTTTTCTTCTGTCTTTGCCTATCTTCTCCTCCGTTTCATTCTGTGCTTTAATTTTGTGCTTCTTTTCGTTTCAACCCCTATTTCTCTTGCTCTGGGTATATGTGGTTGTTTTTTTGTTGTTGTATTTCTTCTCCTCGCAAATCTACCATGAATAAATAACGCGATTTCGTGTTGGGGGAAAAAAAAACAAACACACACAAAGAGTAGATGAGAGGGTGGCCATCGTGGGTTGAAGGTGAGGGTCGCTTTTTATAGCCGGCGACATAATACACACAGCCACCACCATCGTCTGGTGCGAGAACATTTCCGTTACGGAACATATTCAAAGCGGTATTGGACAAAGGAGCATCCAAAGCAGAAAAAAAGCTCGAATTGTGAAAATGCAAACTCGTTTCCGAAGGTGAAGTGTTCCGTGATTTCGCGAAATGGGAAGGCCCATCAGACTCTTAAGTGGTGCCGTTTTTTTTTTTTTTGGCACGAACAACACACATACAATAATAAACCCCAGACAGTAACTTCACCTTTCCCCAATAAAATATTTATAGGAAACTGCTTTTAGTTTTTGCGTGGCCATATTTTGCTCTTTCAAGAGGTATTTAGCATCTCCGATTGGGGGAATTAGAATTGATCAAAATAACAAACGTTTTCCAACTATCATAAAAGAGCATTGCAGAACTACACGGAAAGAACGATTTCCTCTGGGAAATTGAGTTGCATAATTCCCGAAATGGTCTAATCGAAGGACATTAAAGATCGAATGCATCCTTCGTACTGTGATCGTTTAGGATCCATTAGTGTTTTCAAGCATATCGTGGAGGATTTCAACTTGTAATTAATTACAAATGCAAAGTTTTGACATTTATTTTCCTAACCATGAAAATGATTAGATTAAGCGATCTGTTCTTCTTCTTGCTTGGCGTAACGATGGGTTTCGATCCCCAGACCAGCTGTGTGAAAAACGGTGCCGCTTCCGCCTCGTTCCAATGGCTCAGATGATCTATTATTGATTCTAAAAACAAAAACATCGCAGGGCACCAATTCCCATAGCTCATAAAAATGGCTGCAATATGATTCATTCAGCAGTGAGAAAGCCTTTATGCAGACATTAAATACAGATAGCGTGTCGAACACACAATAATCCACCTTACATATAGCTGTAATCACATGGTACATGGTGGCATGTTCGGTTTCCTTTCTCACCGCTTCCAAATCCGATAAACAATAAAATAAAACCCGGCAATAAAATTGAACTAAATTGTCATAAAATATTCCTCTCGCTTTCACGGTCACATACACTAACACACAGGAGCCACTTTAAATGTGAACACGAATCCTTGACCTAAAGACGAAGGCTTCTCCTTAGCGGACCGCGATAGGATGTAAACAAGAAGAATGAGCGGCTGGGGTAAGCATCTTAACACATCAAAAGGGGAGAAAATAAATAATTAACCTGCAACACACAAGCCAGCAAAAAAACAAAGCATAAACAAAAGTGCAACAGGTAGGCTTCAGAACCGTGCTCTGGAAGGGGAGTTTAAAACTCGAATGGGAAAGGATTAAACGGGATCAGAAACGGCGCTTCAATGACGGATATGTGTTATGTAACGCATACAATCACAATCCATAATACATGCTCCCCTCCGTCACCTTAGCATGAATCCTTTTTATTGCTAGTTTTTCAATAGGCCGCTCTGTAACATATAGAATTAAGGTTAAGAAGTATTTATACGGAATTTAAAAACAAAATGTCCTCATTACTTGTTGACTCATCGAGTTCGTGTTTGATTGAACTCTGTTAAGATCGTGGTGGTAGGAAAATGATTTTTTCTTCTTTATTAGAACATTTTTAAATTCTTTTGTAAGTTTGTAGTATATTTCTAAAGAAAATTTATTTATTTATTTTTTGTTGTTGTGCACTTCAGCGATTATGCGTCTAAATGTTGACGTGGAAAAAGGGCTTTTTGGATTATTTTGCTTGTGGTTTACTTTGCGTTTATTTTTGCTCGTCGTTGTTGATGCGAGCTCCCCAAGAGCATCACGCACCGCAACTTGTTAACCCTGATGACACACGCACAAATTAAATATGCACACACACACACACACAAATTCCGTCCATGCGTGTTCGTGTGTATGCTTGATATTCCTTTGCGGTGCAAAAGCTTGGGAAGGTGACAAACATTAACCGGGTAAACCCTTTCACCCTCCACCTCTCTTTCTCTCTCACACTCTCCCCACCCATGCTCTCCCTTGCCCTTCTCGTACAGCCAGAAGATCTTGAAACGCGTGCCGCAAAGTCGTTTTGTTGACGGTCGCGCCACAAAATCCGCGATCTACAACAACAGGCGTGTGCGCGAGCGGCCGCGCGCGCGTAGGCGAGGACACCAAACTTGACCTAGATTTTTGTGTGCTGTGCCGCACCATATATACACTGTCGAACCGGTCTCCCTCCGGGGTTTATGTTTTTTTTTTTTTTTGCACGCGTACAAGTGTGTGAGCGTGAATGAAAGATTTGCATAGATTTATTTTATTACGAAGAAAATGGAATGATGTATGTGAGCACATACATCAATACAGCGATAGATTCACAGACACACGCACACGCGTTTATGAGCATGTATTATGCAAATAAACCGGGAGGATTTGCTCCATCATGTTTCCCATCACTTACTGCTCGCTTTACAGAGGGGGTGTGATTTTGGGGTAGGGGTGTAAATATTTGTAAGTCCTGGCGAAATGATGGCCCCCCATATGGCCGCTACGGTGAAGAACTAACACATCACATGCTGAATTTAGCGTTTACGAGATTATGCAGATTTTGTACCGTTTTGCTTCCGATCTCGTGCTTCAATCGCAAGATGGAAGGACAACGCGTGTAACAGACGGAAGAAAGAAACAGATAGAGATCAAGGGAGAAAGAGAGAGAACGAGAGAGAGAGAGGAGAGTCAACAGATGAGCAGCTCTTCAACCTGTCTGACATTGTCCCAGCCTGACAAAAACAAACAGTTTAGAGCTCAACCACCAAGGCTCTGTCTCTTTCAAACCCCTCGCCACACCCGCCCTTCCTCTAGCTCTCGATTCCTCTCTCGTCTTAAAGACACTTGTCGGCTGTGTCCTGCAAATAAAATGACGCGAGGGGTTGCTTGGCAGGGAAGTTGCAGATTAACTGTGCTGACACAGCGCTCGCTCAAATCGGAAGCTGGTCCTCACAAACCAACCACCAATGTCACATATGCACACACACATACACATGGGTACGCTAAAAAGCAACGGAGAGTCGTTAACCCTGACCTAAAAGTGTTGGCCCGCTCAATGCACGGACACACTGCTGGTGGTGCGGTTTGCATTTACTAGAATCGATTGATTGAGTAGCTGGTCTCTTCTAGGACGACCTGAGCAGATTATATTGCGATTAAAGTTCGAAAAACAAAAATCTCACTTCTGTATGCAAAGTATTAGAGAGAGGCAATGTGGTTTTATGCTTCTTGTTAATAATTTTATTTAATTATATGTGTTTTTTTATATGGATTATTGATGAATTTGGAGGTCTACCACTGCCAATAAATAACAAAACTTATTAGACACATCAATACGGCAAAGATAAAAGTTTGTTTCAATAAAAAAACATACGTACACAGAGAAGCAAACGAAAAGAACAGTTTATATGTGCAGCATTCGCAACCCCCAAAAAACAGTTAACGAATAAATAAACAAGCCCTCATCTCAGCACGACCTACCGCGCCTTCACCTCCTCACCGTGTCGTGCATAAAGACTGTTTGTCCGTCAAATATACCGGGCCAGAATCTATGCCAAGACCAAGGCCTTTTTCTCATTCCGATTCGCTTCTTTGTGTGGTCTCTCCCTCTCGCACCCTTGCGCGAAGTGACAGTTGGCGACCCTCATGTTGACAAAAAAGATACACTCCACACCAACCCCCTTTCAAATTCATCGCCCCTACAGCTGCTTCCTACAAACACGAGCAGAATTGCACGAGATGGAGAGAGATTCGTCGTGCAGTTGAACGAAAGACTTCAATCGCACCGTAAGCGACGAACGTGCTGTGAAAAAAAAACTGTTTAAGACGAGGCGCGTCGCGCGGTGTAAAAGGAATGGGTGGAAGGAGCACGGCGAGTCTGAACGGTGCTCTGTGCACCTGTGTTGGTGTGCGTGTGTACGAGTTCGGAGGGAAATGATATAATAACCCTCACCCGTCGAACGATCAAGATCAGCAACAGCGTGAACGAGGCAAACGAATAAACAGAAAAAAAAGAGCACGCAAAACACATCTTGGCGCTTTTGGGTGACTTTTGAAGAGGAGTGAGTAGAACCGTAGGAACGATTTGCCAAACGAAGGGGTAGGTGCACGTTCGTGCATTGTGTCTAGCGGAGCTGGCTGATGCTGTGCGTGTGCGCTTGGCGAGCGAAACATTCACAGTAGAAGGGGTTCACCTCGACCACGAAAAAGCGAAAATAGCGTGCGCGTCGGCGAAGAGACCCTGAGACGACGACAACGACGACGTCGGTGACGACGAGATGCATATAAATTGCTGTCTCTATACAATACGATGCCGTATGCTTATTGGGTATGTAAGTGGGTACGGCGGCAAGTACGAGCCACGAACTGTAGTGAGAAAGTAGATCAGAACATTATTAAACAGGTTTGAAGCTCGCGTAGAGGAAGCAATCTGATTGAAGCATGGGGAAGAAGGTTCTAGCTCATGAAATGTAACAGAATGGAAACCATCATTCGGCGTAAGAAAGAACGCCTGTCTGCTGCTAAAAAGTTCGCAATTCAATTAAAATCGACGCGTGTGAAATGAACTCCCCGATAAAAAAAAAGTACAGGCACTCGCAGCGAAGTTCGTTTTGGAGGCTCTTGTTCTTCTTTCGTGCGTTCAATGCAATCACACGAAGAAAAAGAAGGAGAAAAAAAAACAAACCGAGAACCGACAGCAAAATAAATTCTACAGCATCGTCAAAAAAGCGAGCAACCTGAGTTTTGCTGACGCATCAACAACTAGCATACCAAACACACAGAAGAGGTTCATCGGTAGCGCAACAATCATTAAAGGAAAAATAATTTTACTTCACACATTGCCCCACCTCCTCCTCCCCCTCCTCCTCCTCTGGACTTCCCCCTTTCCTCACTTTACCTAACAAAGCCGCAAACACGCACACAAAACACTAGCACACTCTAGGAATGAACCCTATTTCGACATGGTGTAAATCAAATAACTCCAACGAGCAAGTTGGCGACGAACCTGAAACGCGTGCGCCGAACCGCCCGTGTATGGAGGAATATTCCACAACCACCCTCCGTCATCCCTTCCTGCGCAACCGCCAAAAATAAAAGGGTGACTAAAGCAGGGAAGAATCGGAAGATGCACCGTCGTGTGTAATTATTTGCTGACGTTCGGTGAAATTTGTGGCAGCAACACACGCACCCCGCAACCGCAACGCACTTGGTTCGCCGGCTAGGGGGCAGCAGCGGTCACACGTGAAGGGAGAGAATGGAAATTTGAAACAATTGGCGACGAAAATGGAAACCATTCGGTGCAAAAAACAACAGCACCCCAAATCAAGTTGACGGATGTCGTCACTACTGTTGTCCCCGAAATGCGTCGCCCCTCCCTGCTGTTTCCCGTTTTTTTTCCAAACTCATAAACCACCGCGTACGTTACTTTAGCTTTATTTAATGAAATAAAGTTAAATAAATACAGCTTGCGGAGGAGACGGGGACAGGGCAAAGAGCTGATTGCAACACGGTTTTTCAATTTAAACGGCTATCACCTATCGAGACAGTTACTCTCGCTCTTTTCCTGCATATCAAATCATCGCTTCTTCGCCCGACGTCCGAAATCCCCTTCTCCCCATCCAGTTTAAAATGGATGGCAGAATTTATTAAACTTCCAACGGATTATCTAACGAAAAAGCCAATAATTTAGCATTCATCGTTGGGCGCTTTTGTAACGGGGTCTTCCTCCTCTTCCGAAGCGAGTGGCACAAGATTGCGATGGGAGGAAAAATGCATTCCATGTGTGTGCATCCGATTAGCCCAAGAACGAGGGCTAAGCAAGGGACAGGCGAGATGTAGGTACGGGGGGCACAGAGGGCAAAGAAGCGGGAAGGATGCATTTCACATGGTAGGAAGAGAAAAAGAAGCGCCATTTGAAATGGAAATTTGTGGTAAGCAAACTTAAAAAACAACAAATACACACACACACAGGGGCTGCTGGCTGTGTGTAGGGAAATGATCGCTTTTTTTTTAAATTGCATAAAACGCAGCTTGGGTAAGCAGAAGCGAGATGGGTGAGGTTGTGCAATCGCACAATGAACCAAAACCTAAAACGGGTGCATGTGCGTGAATTATTCCACGTATGTGTGTAAGTGTATACCGAATGCATTTCAATCGAGAATAAGGCCAGTACAAGAGGCACCGTCGCGGTGCAGGTGTGACCCAAGAGGATACTTTGGGGAGTGGCGAATGGAGAGACGCTGTCTAGAGCGGTATCTCACCGCAAAAGCTGCTTACTCTTTGCCTGCTACGTCCTCACAGCGTATTGTTTCATTGCTGATTTGAAATCAGAACCCGGAGGACAGGAAATGCATTTTTCATCAATCGGTTAAAATACGATGCGTCGGTAAAGAGCAGAAGGGCGGAGGACGAGCAAATATGGCGCCTGGGCTGTAGTCAGTAATAGCTTCTCAGGTTTAAAATTGAAGGAGTTTTGTATATAGATACATACTGCTCCCGATTTTAATTACTTTCGTTTTGTTTTTGTTTCACCGGACAGAGAACTAGAACAAACGTGGTTTATTGTTTATGAGAGGAAAGTAGTTACGAAATTCAACAGGTTCCAACAGCCCGTTTGGCGGTTGTTACGCATGAAGCGACCTAAAATAAAAAGGATGCAAAAATACAGTACGCTAAAGAAACGCCCCGTAACCACGACGGTTACTAGTACTATTACTACACGCACTCCAACCCCTCCGCACGCTCAAACTAATCGCAACGAGAGCAAAAGTCGTACGGAGGCTACACTCCGGCTTTCGAGAAGATCGAGCTCGAGGACACTGAACCACGTGTATTCAGATTATGCAAAGTGCGCCACCCCATCGACGCCAAATCGCGCCACACGCACCGAAACCCACCCCGCCCGGTGTGCCGCGCGTCCCGGTCGGTTCTTGATCGCCGCTTGGCGCTGATTGAATTTGAATTATCAACCCGATTGTATCGAATACTTCTCGAACAGTGGACAGGCACAGTACCCCACAGCACCCCCCCCACAGCGACAAAACGCAGTGGATGGTGAAAAACAAAAATTCTGGAGCACTACTACATCATCCCCCCTTCCGCCCGCAAAACGGCAAAACACTTGGTTTGATTTTGTTTTTGATCGAGCGACAATTTCATAACACCACCCAACTAGCAGAGCATATTGACTGTGGAAGACACACCGAATAGGGACAGAAGTATTGCCGTGTTTTTGTTGTGAGAGAATTAATGTCGGAGGGTGAGGTTGGTCGATGTGTCGCATTTTGAACAAAAACGAATTCATCGCGAACGAACGGTGCTTCTCGGTTTCGGTGTTAGCCGCTCGCAATTGCATACATCTTTTACTTCTCGTTTTGCATGCTGATGTGAGACAGTGTTCTCGACGTTAGGGGGCTGTACAGTTTTGGTTGGGGTGTGTGTTTTTTTTTTCTTATAATCCGCGAAGCAGGTAGTGGTGTGGACGCGTCACGAGAGGGTTATGGTAAGTTGAATACTAATAAAACAAGGAAAAACATCGGAGCACAGGTACGAAACATGGCAACGGTATAAGGAAGAGTTCTAGAATTTTTAGTACAAGCACATAGATATGTTGCTACCTTGAAAATTTGAATAGATAAAGGCGTAATGAAGCACTAACGCAAACATCAAATCAGAAGCCACTTTGCTCTGGTTTTGTTTCACTGCCCAAATGGCAGTTTAAAGTGGTATAAAATAAGTCTCAATAATCTGTACTAAAAATCAAACATGATTTGAAATTAATGGTTTTAGTACATTTAGTAGAACTTAAAATTTAATATCTAACACTTGCTCCTGAGAGGGCTTTAATTCTCGTCTAGAACCAAGTGTTATGAAAGTTATGAAAGAACGCAGGGTTTTTGCAGGGTTCGTCGACACAAGCGATCCTGAACCTGGGACTGTACTAATAATAACCAATAATTTTGCATAAATGGACATTTTCTACACATGTTTTTCTTGATTGTTAAGAGCATTATCCAAAATAGGAAAGAAGTAAAGGCAAAACGTAGAAAGAGAAACATTGGAATAAGTAACTTCCCAAGAAATCAATCTGTACGAAGCAACCAAAACGGTTGATTGCGTAGTTTAGGATACTGCCTTCCAATTTCCCGAGAAAGCAAGATGGCCGCCATGATAGTTGTTTGATAAAATCTCCCTAACGCTCAGAAATACTAGACAGATAACTTGGGGAAAAAAAGCAGGAAATGAACACTTACCGGAAGAGTCATCATGTTCGCGCTTTCGCGATACTAGCGATAATGGTTCATTGCTGCCCACCTCGCTTCCGCTGCCGACCCCATCATCTACCACGCTGCTACCACCGCCATTGCCCGGGCCGACGTGGTTGTTCTTCTGGGCCTCCTCCACCAACCGCAGCTGCTGCTGATGGAGCCGGTTCTTGATCAGGAAGATCTTCGGCATGTTGGAGCCGTTGGTTGTGTACTGCTCAGGTGTGTGCTAGGGGCACCCACATACAACACACGCGTCGTGTACGCGCCAGTGCTCTCTCGTGCTTCCGCAGCACACTGATGCACACCGGTGGAGGGAAAACTGTATCTTGTTTTGTTCTAATGTATACGTTCTGTCTTAATATTCCACTTCCTCTCTGCAGCGAGGTTCGGTTACCAATTCCGGTGTTGCTTTTATCAGGAGAACTGGGTTTATTGTCCTGCTGGCTAGGAATTCTCACTCGCAAAACACTCCTACACACGCATTACACGTACAGCCACATTTACACATTCTAGAGCACACTTGTCACACAAAACGCTAATTATCTATAAACACTACTCGTGGCGCGATGCAACAAAAACCCCGTGGTAAGGAACACGCAGGATGGGCTGGGTTGAGAAAACGACAATTCACTCGTTAAACTTTTTCCTCCTTACAAAGCCGGGTTCACACATGCACGCACGCACGAAGAAAAACATTCACTCATATAACGACCGCACCGTGTACATCGGTCCACAAGCAATGCACCGGACATGCAGAATGGTTTCAACTGTTACTCCCTACAGTGTTGTGTCTGCGTATATTACAGATGAGCGGACTGCTAAATGAACAAGTAGAAGAAGAAGCAGGAAAAAACTCAATATGGTGCTTTACATATACAGGCGCTTTTTCCGGTTGATAGATGACTCCTATCGCAGTGTGTACATTCTAAGGAAAGAGTGATGGAAGGGATGAAGGGGTGGGTAGGAAGAGGAAGAGTGGTTCGTTTTGTTGCGGAATGTGCTGATGCCTCGTTCTCCTCCAACACAGGATGTCCATCCGTTTGGAAAGGTGAGCGTATGTTTGATTGTGGGGATGCTGCCGATTGTGTGCGTAGCGTGCGTGTGTGTGTGTGTTTAGGAAATTGCACCTCACAAATAGCCCAAGCTTTTCATTTTCCGCGGGTTTAATGTGATGTAGTTGGTTGATTGAAGTGGCGTTCTTTTCATTAATCGGACGCAAAGCATAGGCACACATACAAATGCACACACACACGCGCGCGCATACGTTCTCTTTCTCGCGCAGGTTTTTATAATTCCTTTTTTGGTCCTTTGCAACGGAGGAGTAAAGATGGGAAATGCACAGGGAATGTAAATTACAACACATTAAACGATACACAAACACAAAGCGATAGAGAGAGACACTTTAAACAAACACACCCATGTAATGGCACTCGTATAGGCACGATCGTTTTGCATTGAACAACAATTTGTTGCAGGTTTTTTGTTGAACGTTGTTTTCATGTCACTTTTGTTTTCGCTTTTTTCTCCATTTGTTCTATTGCTGCGGCACAATCACACTCAACGAGGTACACATTACACTACAAGATGCATCACGGTTTTATCTACTGACACTACCGACCAACACTTGTTTGCTCTACGACATGAGGTACACGAACGCACACAGAACGAAGCAACACAAAGACGATCAGCAGGCTCGGTAAAGCCAAAGTGTCCTTTGTGTTCTTTTCAGTGTGTGTTACACTTGAGATACTAGCGTTTGTCGTGAGTTTTGTTTCACGCATTTGGCAACACAACAATAACCAAGATATACCACGAATGTCACTAACTGGAGGCAGCACACACTAGCGCAATCGCTAACTGACCGCTTGGTTGGACGGCGCACACGCACTTAGAACGAATGCACGATCGCCGCGCAGTTGCCCGTGTGGCAAGATGACAAGTGCGTGTATGCACGCATACAGACGGGAGAACGGGTCGGGTTGCTGATGGAAAATGGTTGCTTGAAGAACTGTTGCACCGTGCCGACCGGTAGTTTGTTTCCAACCGTACCGACACCGTAGAAGGAAAAGCGGAAATCAAACCACGGTTTGGAGCTTGCTGTACCTTGTCCTGCCACGCGCTCTGCTCCCACGGTCCGGAGAGATGAATGATGCGTTAATTCTTTACAACGTTCTACCTCCAACTGAAGCACACCGACCGAACGCTACACTCGCCAAGCGCTCCGGACGATGCTGGTGCTGCTGCTGTGCGGGACGAGCAACGACAGCAGCTGTTGCTTGCTCGCTTCAGCACGTTAAGTCACTGGTGCTGCTGGTCCGAACGTTAAGCCAGGTGAGTTTGCGGCTTCTCTACAGCCTTAGCTCATTTGCTCTCTCGCTTCGACGAACGCACACTCTCGCTGTCTCTCTCGTTCTTTCTCTCTCCGGCACGGTACATTCCCGTACGTACAGTGGATCGAATGGTTCAGGTGTCTCACTCACGCCCCCTCCTAGAACGGGCTACATTCTCGTCTCTCTGCTAATCGGAATCGCACTTCTTCTCTTTCCCACGCGTTACGCATGAGCGGCAATCGGTTGAAGCACCGGTTCATCCGCGGTAAGTGCGTACGTGTGACGGTATGTGTGCACGTGTACGTGTGCATTAGTATTTTTTGTTGTTGCTTCTTCAACCTGCTCTTCTTCCCTGGAAGCGGTTCTCGAACCACATCGAGAAGC
>AXCM01004714.1:0-19769 GCA_000473375.1 Anopheles culicifacies | reverse complement strand
TTTTTTTTGTTATTCGTCCTTAGTTGCTTACGATTCGAGCACGAGACAGACGGACCGAACGATTGGAAGAGACATTTGGAAATTTTCGCCTACCTCACCGTACGGTTTTCGTTGGGGAGCCAACATTCCACAAATGGATTCCTTCGACGATAATTAGGAACCCTTCAATGGTTAGAAAAACGGAGACTGTTTAATGGATTATGGGAGTTTTTTTGGGAATAAAAAAGCAAAACACAGAGAGTGTTTCAAACGATTATGAATAGATAATGGAAATGGTTTGTTTAGAAGATGTTAAAGAAATAAAGAGAATAAATCAATAACTTTTGAATAGAAAAATGTCAGTGAAATATATTGTATAAAACTCTCAATAAACCAACGAACTGCAGTTAGACGAATAAGTAATATATTTTGCACTAATTATTTGGCTTTTTACAGTTTTATCGATCGTTACATAAATTATAACAGACAAAGATAAACATTGCCATCGATTCGAGTGTACAGCCGCACAAAGTCGTTCCCAACAGCGTGATTCATTTCTGCACTAGACTGCAGCAAACACTCTCCCCAGTCGATCGATGAAACTATCTAAATCCAATCATAAGTTAGTTTTCCACACTTCGGTCCAATTCTCCCATTCGGGTGCCGGCCGGATTGATGGCGGAAGCTATGGCGGACACCGGTGCCTTCGTCGGTATGAAATGAACGACAGATGCAATGTCACGCGTTTGTTCTGGATCGCTTTTCTAGGGAGGAGCCGAGAACTTCGTGACGGAATGTGTGAATCCTGCCTCGAATGCCGGCTTCCGACTGCTATGTGCCAGTATGTGTCGATCAATATGGCCGCTTTCGGGTGCTTCGGGAGCACCAAACCCAGAATTGCAACGATGGTGGCTATATAATTGAAGGAAATAGTTTTCCCACTGCCGTCATCCCTGCCAACCCTTCCAGCCCCGCTGAAGGGGGAGGGGGTGTGGAGGGGAGCAAATGGAAGAACGACAAATGCAACGCGCGGAAGAATGATGGAAAAGCGGACCGAAGATTAGCGCACCGAAAATGATTCGAGCGACTGGTGGAAATAAATCTTCCGGTAAACTTTTAACATATTTCTTAATCGTCCCGAATGCGACTGTCGCATGCTGGTATGCATCGTCGTTTCAGTGCCGGCTCGAAGGGATGTGGATGTGTTTCCTGGTTCCACCGGCAGATGAAATGGTGGAACTCTCGGCACGTTTGCCAGGAGAGGCGGAGGGGGGCTAATAGAGATGCTGAACGTACAGATGGTTTTAAGGAATGGTTTTGCCGAATCCGGATAGTTTCATCTTGGTTCGAGTGAAACGTGATGGTTGTGTCGAGCGCTCTACACTCCTTACAGGGTGTGTATGTGAGAAAACAAAGTTAGTATACAGGGGACAATTTATTTAACAAGATGAGTAATTATTAAAATTATTTACTAGATATATTTCAGGGAGTCTTGTGGTTGGTTCCTTTCCAATTGGATGTGCTTTTGAGAAGTGTCACCCATTTCCAGACTGACGGCTTCGCGATCACTTTCCAGATGGTGTAACAGACCGAACGGCCTCTATAGACAGAAAAGTGGTTCACAGATCCGTATCGAGGCGAAATAATAAAATACGAAACTTGTTTTTGCTTTTCAGAAAAAAAACAAAATGGAGCACACAGCCATATATTTGATTTTATGTATAATTTTAGTTTTAAAATGCAGTTGCTTTAATATTTATTCGCTTCTTGCATGGACCAGTGCACACACACACTGTCTCACTCTTTCTCCGATGGATCCTGTCCTGCTTTTATCTGTGTCTGTTTCTCGGTGGGTAGACTTCAACGAGAGAAATAAAAAAAAAAATGGACAAGAATTCTGGTGCAATGTGATGAGTAGTTTTGTTTTGTTGCCACTGCACACAACCCGGCAGAGGGACGAACTTTTTACAGTTTGTCGCTTACTGAGGAAATGGATGATGGCCATCCGAGGTTGGGGCTGTGTTCGTTTCGTTTCGTGTTCACCATAAGGCGCATACAACGTGCGCATCTCGCGTGACAGTTAGTTTGTTGACGATCGTTCGCGTGTGTTTTCCTGTTGGGAGTTTTTTGTTTTGTTTTTTCTTCCTTTGCTATAATCACTCTCAAACCATTGCTTGCCGCATGTGTACATACGTACGTATGTGTTCTATCAAGATCTTCTTCCCCATCCAATTCGCTATCCAATCTTACAGCAGTGCTTCCATCACTTCCGAGTGGTTGTATCTCTGTTTAATCTTGCAAAAGTGATCGTACCATCTCGCTTATACCGCACGGCTGGAAAGCTTCTTCCATTTTCTAGTTTTCATCCTTCCCATCAAACTTACCGCGTTTGGCTTCTCTTCAACATACCCCTCCGAATGGGCATCCACACCGGTTTTTCACCAACCCGTCGTCAGCGATCGTTGGTGCTTGTTGTTTTCTTTTCTCTGTGTGTGTTTTACTCCACGTCGAGCTTTTCACCAGAGTTGAACGGGAGGGCTTCAAGCTCGGGCAAGTTGTTTGATATGTGTGTTTTTCACCGTCCTTATACCCGTCTCGCTGCCCCACGCTGCAAATACGGCAGCGGCGAACACTTTACGGTGGTGTTTTTGAAATGCAAAAAGCTTCAAGCCAACTTCAAAATTTACTGCGCTCATCCGCCCCGAGTCATCTCCCTGATCCCTGATCACCCATCACCCTAAAAAGGCGCAATCCGACGAATCTTCCGAGCGCCGTGTTTGCTGCCACTGGCTGTAGTCATGGTGGTGCTTGTCTCCACCAAGTTTCGTCAGACACAGGGTTCCATTTGTTGGCATGGGGTTTTTTTGTGTGCTTCTTCTGCTCCTTTCCCCCAAAGCCATATCGAAGTGAGGGAAAATGCCATGGTGCTTCCCATGTGATGATGAGTCTCGTCCGGGTGAGTGGAAAATAAACGTGCATGTCAGCTGCTTCAGCTCCTCTATGTTATCCTTCTTTCGGTGCAAGATGGGGCTTGCTTGTGTGTGTGTGCATGTGATGGTTGGTTGATGGTTTAGGGATAAAAAATCTTCAAGAGGACAAGCTACGCTGACGATCTCGAGCGCGGAGAACGCGTACGGTACGGAAAAGCGGGGGAGTGCCATCGGGGAGTGAAACGTGAAAAATATGTAGCAGAAATGTGAAACGTGGAACGAAGCAAAGCTAATGCTTCTTGCAGCTTTATTCCGCAACCGAATGGCTACCAACGGGTAGCTTGGGGCGGGCTGATATGCTTTAGATTTTATCAAGGATATGAAGGGAAAAATATTTACATCTCATTCGCCGAGCGAGCGTGAATGTAGATGAGATGTTTTTCTTGCCACCGTCCCCTGTGCCTGGGTTTCATCACCCAGGGTCGACGTAAGAGGATGGCAAACTACTAATGTCGGTGAAGCTGATGCTGCTTGTATGCACGCCAGGGCGAGATTTGTGCCCAGTGTGTACGGTTGTGTAGCCACGCCGTACATAGTTTGGCAGTAGCAGCATCTGGTTGAATGGGATTGGATTACGAGGTAAACAAATTTTGTACATATATATAACGGGCAAGTATTTGGACTGCGTTTATAAAATGTTGTTGCGAAAGAAATTTGGCGTAAGACAAATATTTTTCATAGAATCAATACATAGAGTGAAGTGAAGTAAAGTTGAAATGTTTTTGAATATGCAATATTTACAATTAAATTTTTATGTATTTTAACAATTAGCTTAACAATGAGTGATAATGGAGTAGCGATAAATAATTATGAAATGCTTTATATTTGTACAGATTTCATCTAGTGAATAAATACATTTAAATTTATTTTTTTCACAAGTATAGGTAAAAGCTTACACTACAATAGACCTTACTTCAAATGATTTCTCAATTTCTTTGTTCATTTTTTAATTGTTTCTCACTCAAACTTACCACCTAGTCGTTCTATCTGGCTGGGCTAAATAACACAAACTTTAAATGCACTTTGGCTGGTTCAAGCGATAAAGAAATTGCCCCAGGATTAGTGGTGAGTGGAAAAGAAAACTTAGCAATCACCTCATACCCCCTTTGGCCTGCCACCAAACTTCCGATCAATCTTTCGCCAACAGTTCGCCGGAGCGAGGTGCGAGTAATTTGCCACATCTTATTAATTAATCATGGCTGGTTGGAAGGTTCCGTTTTGCTTGCTTTCACACAGTGTCCGCACAAAATGGATGGAAAACTATACACTTTTACGTGCACGCCCAAGTACGCTTGTGGGGAAACGGGGAATGAACTGCTTCACTTTGCGTGCGCACCCGGCTTGTGGTCGTTTGCCGATAACGTGGTACGCCGTGGTTTGCCAAATGTCCACTGTCCAAATGGGCGCTATGGGTAAGTAAGTGTGGCCACCGAGCCAGTCGGTTTCCAAGCGTTTTGCGCTTCGGAAGCACCGAGAGTAAGTTGCTCATTTAGTTTATCTATAATTCATATATTTTTATGATAATGAAGAAAATTATGAAAAAACTTTACTGCTTTAGTAGCACACTGTGGGGACACTTGGGAGCTTCGGGTGAAGTTGCACCAGAGTGGGAACGCTAGAAAATGGCTGAAGCGAAGGAAGAGCCAGGGGTAGTGCCCGGGCGTGCAGAAGATGACGAGTGTGCAAATGGACGAAAACCGGGAAGCGAATGCGGGCAAAGAGTTGAAGGAAGTCTTTTGCAATATATAAGGATTATTATAAAACACTCGAGTTTGAAAAGTATGTAAGAATAAAAAAGGGAACCGTTACTAACAAACAAAATGACCCTCTCCAATTGCTCCGAGCTTTTGTGTGAGTGAGAATGAAGCAAAGGGACGAAACAGCAACGAAAAAAACAAGCAAGCTTTAATGAACGGTAGAACAAAAATGGCAGAGCAGTAGGAAGAAAACACCACTTAGAATTTTGACGTGGTGGTAAAACTCGATCTCTATTATAAACAGAGCAAGCAACCAGAAGAACAAACAGAATGGGAAATCTTGTTTTTTTTTTCGTCGCACATTTTCTCCCCGGAGTGGCACCGGGAAGGCGTGTGGCGTGTTGGACGAGTGGCGAAGGAAAGTGAGACTAATTATTTGCTCCAAGAACATCACCTAGGGACACGTTAATCCAAGATTTGTGACCACAGGAACGAGTGGAATTTCAGAGCACATGGCCATACATTTTTGTGTAACCGGTTTACTTTGCGATCCTGGTTGCGGCGCGGCCACGGGTATCGAATTGGTGGCTGGAACCCATTTTTGGGTGTATGTGTATGGGTGAGTGGAGCTTGTCTAAGATGCTGTGGGAAGGAAATAAAAATTCCTTTCGTTTTTACGATGGTCGCTTACGGTAGCGCTGGCCGGACGGTTTTTAGTAAGAACGCAGTTTGGGAAACGTTTGGCGCCTTTGGGAGCGTGCTAGAAAGGTATGCACACCTTCTTATTGCTTCATTTACTGTGGGTTGAAGGTTCTACTCAGCAATGTCACTGCTAAGATTGGACGATTGGAGGGTTGAGAATTGTGAAATGTTTCGAAACCATTGGAGAAGGAAAACTAAATGTTATACAATGTCTTTTTTGTTACAATATAAAAGCAAATGATGTTACGTACATAAAACAAAAGGATCTAATTTATTTAGTTGCTTTTGGTTGAACTACATAAACAATTATTATTCAAATATGAGATCGTTGATCAAAGTACCATTTTGGTGGTACATATTTTTCCATATTTATATCTTACTTTTTTTCAAAAGACGTCAAATACTACCACACAACATATAAAAACTAATTTAAAATTAAGCTCCCAGAAATGATTCCGACTTTGTAAGCAACACACGAAAACCCCTGCATACGGAAAAGTCCCAGCTCATAGAAAATTTTGAAATGTGCTTATCCGATTCCCATAGCTAGAAAATAATCAATCCTCGGTTCGGTTTCGGATATTTTCTTCTCGGTGGGTTGCGCCGGATTAGCAGAAGGAGACGCCTGGTCAGTTACGACAGTTCCCAGTTTGATGTTTCGGTCGACGATGTCGTAAAGCGAAATATATGGAAAGCTGCTCTGAGGTTTTGGATTAAAAACTTTGTCTCCAAAACTGTGCCGTTGTTTGGTGCGATTTCATCTTTTCCCTATCCCTGACCATCCCAGCCGCACATAGAGCGTCGGCGGGTGGAGGGAACGCAGGTGCAGCAGTACTGATGGCGCTAGAGGAAACGCAAAAATGTGTCATAAATAAAGAAAATCCGTCCGTTTCTGTCACTTGGCGCTGGTTGCCCGGGGCCGGGAAAAAGAGGAGGAAGGATTTTTCCCGAGGTTTTCTCCTTGCTCACTCTCGTGCCGTTCATCAGCATCGGTATCCCTTTTGTCTCCGCATGGTTGTAACCACTTTCTGGCATTTATCAAACGAAGGCAAAAGGGGTAATAAATTACTCCGGTCTTAGTGTCTCTCCCGGATTCGCACCAGCTCTCCCGTGCTCGGGTCGGTAGCGATCCGGATGTGGAACCGGAGGAACCTTCCCATCGCTGTGCGGCGCCCGTTTATGTGTACAGCTTTCTCGGGCCCTCCATCGGTTGGGGTCACCGAAGAACCGGTCCTTTCAGGGACGTCCAAATGCGTCCAAAAACATTGAGCTTTTGCGGAAACTCGACAGCAAGGCGGCCCAGGATGTACTAGTAGTAGTAGTAGTGGTGGTCCTAGCAGTACGATCAGCGACCCCGACTGTGTTACACTGAGCGAACATAGCGTTCATACATCATAGAAATAATACAAAATGTATTTAAAAACTTTATCAGTAAATCTAACCATTTTCGGAAGGTTCCGCGATACTCATCCAGCCAGGCAGTACGCGGATATGTGTCGGGTTCAATAGGTGGATGCAAGTTGGTGGTGGCGTAGGGCTGTACATGTGTTCTTGGTGGCACGGAATCGCTGCGAGAGGCAGCTGTGCAATGCTGTAGCATGTAATAGAACCACCGAAAAAGATCTATCTCCGGTCCTGGTTGGTGCTGCTGCTGGCACTTCCTTCATATTGGTCGCTTTGCCTCAAAGTGAACGTTCCAGAAATCGCGCTAATGGCCAACGATATGTTCTTGGGCTACGGAAAAACCACAAATGGTAGTGCCCTACTCCCTGCCCGAATATGCAATGTTCCGATCCTGTGCAGCAAACAGCAACTGCCAGCCACTGTTACTTCGTCGGCCAAGGGGTATCTGTCATCAAAAGAGCTGCAGTTGCGCTTTTTAGCGTCGATGCTTAGCGAGAATTGTGCTGCATGGTTCCACGGAGAGGGATTTTGTTGTTGTTGTTATTTGTTGCTGTTGTACTTTATTTATATTTTCTATATTCTGCCAGAGCATTTGCAAAACTTGAAAACGTTACGCCGGGCGTAGAAATATAAATTTGAGAGTTTTCTCTTCCATCATAATGGCGTTTGTGTGGCGGTGTCTGAAGCTCTGAAAAGTAGTGAAATATGTAAATATGCTTAAATCCTTTGCTATGGTAAGCTACAATTTATAGTACCGTTTTACGGTACGTAAAGATGAATAGCTCAAGTTTGCCGTTGACATAACGCAAACAAATGAAGATATATGCCATAGGAACATGCTTTAGGAAATGTGTGACCAGCAGCAAAACAAATGTGTAAGATTAATACGCACCAAACAGCGATAGCAAGTACTTTATGTGCTTAGGGTAAATAGTATTATTTTATGCAAGTAATTTGAAAAGCGTATTATTCGTCCTGTATCGTTCTCCGTTTGTTTTCAGATACTTCATTACGATTTCGCCTAGGTGCTCCATAAAGCTTGTTTCTCCACTCTTTAGATACATCTGTAAACCCTGTCAATAATAATATCATAATAATCATTATCATCATAATTATAATGCTGTCTCAAATTATTGAAGAGTCCAGATCTAAAGTTCTAATCACTTAAGGCTTGTTTTTTAATTCATAGAGTCAATCTACAATCAGATACTCACGGTCGTAGATACGGTCAGGCTTTTATTAACTGAAACCTCCAGGAGTCTTCACCAAAGACTACCAGGTTACCAGCTAAGAAATTATTTCAGAAAGGTAATGGATATGTCCCCTGTGGAACGAGCACCACCTGTGAAGCGGTTTCTTAAGTAGACGTAGGATCAGTCTCAATGCGCACTGATATGTCGGTCACTCAAACAAGATACGACCGAAAATTTAATGAATGTTTAAAGTTCATTACTTAAACTTAGCCGCATGTGACCTTAATCGAAGTACCCGATTGCCAAGGATTTTGGAGGAGCCATAGCTCTCATTGTTTTGAAGGAACAAATAAACATTATGTAGAATTTATTCTATTGATCTCATGAATCGGCAAAAAAGTTCCAAAGCAGCTGGAATAGAGCATCTGACTAAAACTAAGACTTGAGACTAGCGATTTTTCAGAACTTTCCACAAAAAATCCTGTTCTTCACATTAAATTTTATAACCAACTCAAACTGCATACAATTTGTTTTAGCTAGACAGCATTGAGCATCAAGACTTCCCAATGTCCTTCTGGCATTCCCGCATTTTTTTTTCTTCCTCAAACGGTGTAGGGAATGCACAACAGCAAGGTGTTATAAATATGTAGAATAATTTCAAATTACTATAATTATGCTTTACCGTGTTTATCTTTTTAATAAACGAAATGATCTTTGCTTCGTCGCAAACTCCGCAAAGCGGCAACAATAAAGCTGTAGCGCGGAAATTCATTTTCCAAACCGAGCCCCCCGGATGCATTTGAAAATACGAAAGCAAACAATGCAGACGCGGGGTGGTGAGACCGAGCTAGTTTAAGTCAAGCCCGATGGAGGAAAACGGTTTTCGCAGTACAGCGCGTTGGGGTTGGTGGATATTCTGGGGAACAAACGCGGACGAAGCGAGGATTTGAGAAAAATCTCCTACAAGAAAAACAAACACACACAAACATAGATACAGAGAAAAGAGCAGCGACGCGCAAACGTACGGCACGGTGTGCTAATAATTTTCCGGGAATTATTATTTATTAGATAAATTTGCACCACCGGTATTGTTATTACTGGGATGAATGTATGTTGCCTGCAGCTCGGGCTAAAGAATTCATTACTACTAGTGCGGTGTGGGGGGGGGTGTAACGAAAATGAGGCAGATTGGCTAAGTAGCGCGATAGTGTGTGTTTGTGTGTGCGGGCAGGAATGGGACCTCCGTCGCGCCATCCGTATTTAGCCGTATTATCTATATCGGTGTGCATGTGTTCCGAACCGTTGTCCTGTGGCGTTGCACACTGTTTGGTTTCGGTTGTTTGTTGCAAGCTTTCAGCTTTGGTTCAGGTATCTGGAAGTTTGTGCGTTTTGCATTCATGTGATTCATGGTGTGTGTAGAAGTCGGTGGAGGTGGATGTAACGGCCTTAATGTCGCATGATCGAAATAAAATCTTTTCTTCACCGAACGGAAATAATGTTGAATGTGACAGTGCTTCGAGCTACAAATTACACTCAGACATGCAATAAATTGTGTTTTTATTTTACTTAGCAAAAGTGGTAGTAATCTTTTTTTTTCGTTTTGTATGACGATCCGATGCTACGGCGGGAGCGGTCTGAATGGGATTTGGGTCCCGGTCCGTAGTGTGAAGGCCCGGTGCCGATAACACTATACCATCGGGCAACCCCTTACACATAATTCCATGCAATATAAAAGAAATTTATTTAGTTAAATGATTCTCGATCATTCAAAGTAATAATTGATTAAAGTTAATATTGAAGTTAATTAAATAGAGCAGCGAAAAAGGCTTTCTCTTTTAATTTAATCTATCTGTGTTTAAAATTTATTTTTCAAAACGTCCGGTACAGATTTCAAACAAACATTCCTTGACGATATGTTATTGTTTCGAGTGATCGAGACTTTCGCAAATGGATCGTATCCACCGCATCACCCATTTATGCAAATAAAGATGTACAGTTTAGATTCAATTCAAATGACACACACTAAGCAACAACAAAAAAAGGAGCAAGCAAAATACAAGTTTGTGAGTACTGTCGCTGGTAAACTGATTTTTAATCTCTTCACAACACAATGGAACATAATTTGGAGTTAAATCGTCCGCTCGGATACGTCCGGCTCAGCAGATGCATGAATAGAATGCAAAACATTTTCCATTGTATCTGCTCGCCAGCCATATATTTGTACACAGGTAGTTTTAATACCTTTCGGTATGGCTTTGGAGTACGGCCAATAGCGCTGGCGCTGGTTGCCGTTGTACAAAATATAAGCCAAATATGTAAACACACGGGCGGAGGTTTTAATTTTCTTATGTTAAGTAGCATTGGATTAGCTGCACAAGCTAGAAAGCATCGCAAAATGGCGATGGCAGCGGTGTGTGTACGGGTGGGCCATGATGGTTTTTCGGGTGTTTAGAAGCTTGGATGGTTAAAATTCAGCATTGCATGTGGTGGCAATGTGTTGGCTGCCCCGGGGGATATGCATGTGTGTGCTTTTGTTCTTCATTGTGCGGTTAATGTTACTCAAAGTCAATTATCAAGCTCATTGTTGGTGAAGGTAGTAGATGGGGATTGGATGGGAGTTGCTAAAAACAGGAACAGTGCTTATGTGCCAAGTGATTACAACTACCAATAGAAGTTTGTTCGGTGATGTTCGAAACACGGGACAGATAGAGCGACATAAAACCTTCCTTATTTTATTGAAATGTGTTTAGTTTTACTAAGCAAAGATAAGTAGAGGATTAGAATGATTTGAAGATATCAGCTACTTCGAATGGATTAATTGATTAAAAAAATATATTAAAACTTAAAACAATTCCTGTAAAATCAAACTAGCAAATGAGTTATGGCACATTTTTAATTGTTCAAAGTTCTACCTGTCCAGCAGGAAGTTTACGACAAGAACGTGCTGGGCTTTTAATTGGTTACTGAAAAGAAACCAACCCACACCCATCACGATCGGTAAAGCTAACAATTTAATCCACAAGCATAAAGTTTCTAAGAAACCTTCCGTCTGAGGTTTACTGCCGCTCGCTCACAACCCTCCAGTCCAGGACGGATCTTGCATCCAATCCGAAAAACCCATAAGGACCTTCAAACCACAAAACTAAACAATCACACAACACGCACCGTCAGGGCAGTAGCTTCACAAACAGAGCTTCCCGTTCGACTCTGTACCACTTCGAAAAGACACGTAGACCCGGTAAACCACTGAAGAATCTTAGTCGGAAAAATATGGCCTCCTTACGAGCGGTGTGCTACCAGCGTTCCATGCCACCGGACCATCGGGGTTTTCGCAAAATGCTACTCGACTCAATTCGTACGAGCATTATTTACTTGTAGGCAACATAATTTAACGCTTAATACAGTTTGTAAATAAAATTTCATGCCAGCACGAGCAACCGGTTGTTGCAGCTGTACACGCTGTCTGTGAAGAAACGGTACTTATATGCTTTCCTTGCGGAAATAGTGCACAAAGATCGTAGAAGATGCTGTGTGTTGCATACGGTTGTTCAATGAATCTATCATACATCAGATCCTAAGGTACAGGTACAAAGCAAGATGCTGAGAGAGTGTGAGATAAACAGAAGAGTAAGTGAGGACTGTGGGAGTAAAAAATGGATAACACAGATGGAATTGCTTAAGATACAGGGGGTTTGTAACCTTTCTCCGGAAGGCAAACATTTTCCAGACTAATGAAACAGATCATGTGCGGTGGATAGTTTTGAGCAGCACTACCTTATGGTACTGTAATTGAACTGTAATCAGCAAGCTCTCCGATGCAAAGTAAACATGTAATGATTTAATGAGCGTAATTTCGTTCATTGCTACCTTCCGGGGAGTTGTTTGTAAGGAGCGGCCCATTTGTGAAGATAACGCTTCGCTAACTGTTAGCATTATCCGCTATTTTATCGCATGCAATGAAATAATGAAATTAACAAAACGCACAAACAGGTGAACCTTTGCGGATCCTTCCACTATCCTGCGGCGGTTGTGTCTTTAACGCCGGTTGCCGAAAACTAACCACACGCTCTCTGATGAGCCGTAGTACGTTCGGATGCGGTCCACCGTTTGTGTGAGGATATGATTTGAATGCCCTCTTCCATTCGGCATTTCCCTGTAGCGGCAATTATCGAGTGCAGCAGTGGTTCAAATCTTTCCCGTTTTTCCTCACTGTCACCGTGTGGCGGAAGTGCAGCTGCTAGCCTGGTTAATTTGATCTTTTCTTTCCTGATAGGATGCCAAATTTCGGGGACACTAGCGTCGCATCACTGCGGATCCAAATGGTTCGGCGTTGGTGGTTATCGCAAGGTTGGTTCGAGATTGTGCAATCAAAATGCACATCTATGGTTGATGCAGACAGTGGTAACGCTAGGCGTATCAGAACGACTCGCATGGTTGGTTGGTACAGGCTATACCTTCAGTACGGTGGTGTGCAGATGAGTTGCTGGCGGTGCCGTACATAAATATGTTTCTTAAGGGAGCAGTTACAGTAATCGTTTACTGATAGGTAGTACTAATCGTAAGTAGAATGCAGCAGTATGGATCAAACTGAGAGATAGAATTGCGGTATTGTAGTGAAGCTGGAATTGTTTTCGAACGGCAGAGTGAATGTCTGTGTACCGTTCTATAAAATGTGATGGTTTTAACATCGATGTGTAAATTACTCATGTAAAATAGTTTTTTTATTGCGGTTGAACTTCTTTCTGTGTGTTCTGTGTTTCTGTTTCTATTTTGTTTTGTTCTTTCTTTACTTCTTCTTGTGTTTGTATTTCCTCTTTTCTCATTTACTCTGTCCTCCTTCTTTTACATTTTATTTATAATTTATTTTTTTAATTTATTGAACTAGCTTTTTGGGCATGTTAGAACACATTGGTTGGTCATTTAACTATTTTTAAACATGAAATTATAGGCTTCTAACATTATTTTCACAATAGTTGTTCGTTTGCTTTCAACTGCTAAGTGCATAATTAAATAATAGTATAAAAGTTTCGAAGTTTTACAACAAGCATTAATATCCGAACGTTCGCTTCTCGACTCAGCACGTACAGTCCTAATATCGATGGAGACGCCCATGATGGGCAACATCCATTTCCGAATTCCGACTGCCACTCGGTTCGACGATGAGAGGCCGCCTTCCAGAGCCTTTATATAAATTTACCCTCCATCTTAATTAGCGTCGTATTTCAATTTAATTATCGAAATATTGATAAAATATAGTGGTGCGCTGTCATAAGTTTGAAAAGGTGCTTAAATAATGACCTCAATTCGGCACTTTAAATTTATTGAAATGGTCCGGCAAAGTGACTTGTCCCGCGATGTGCACGATCGGTAGACTTCTTTGTCTATCAACCGATAGTTTCAACCGATGGAGAGTGGACCTTGGGGACGGAAGGTTAGCAATTTCTTGTCAAACGCAGGAGCGCCGTACGATAAGACTTTGGTAAATTATTGTGATCTCGTGAAGCGTTTAGGTGAGTTTCATGGACACCGCGGAGCGAAACAAGTTTATTGTAATGGCAGTTGTGCTACAGAAAGTTGCGCGAAAGATTTGATCAGAATTCATCACCGAGCGAGATGGAGGGTAGGGAAGGTACCGGCAGGAATTGATTGCCAAATAAACATGTACCTTAATCTTACCAATTTTAGATGCGAAGGATAAACTACTTCCGTGCTGTGAGTGGTGTTCCCTTGGGGGTTATTTTCGAAATCTCAGCCACCCCATAAACCTAATGCCAATCGGGCAGGAAAATTGGAGGTGGTATTATTTTATATTCACTTCATTTTATAAATGTGAATTAAAAACTGTCATCGTAAGTTCTGCCCAAAAAAACCAAACAGCACAAGAGAGCACTAGTGGGCCAGTGCCAATGGGTGATCGAAACTGTTGTGTCCACGTAACCGTTTCAGCCCACCGGTGTCCTGCAAAGCCCCAAGTTGCGCGCATAACTTTCACTTCAGGAAGAAACGAACCTAAGAAAAGCCACTGCCAAGGATATCGACATGCTCGGTTCATAAATAAGAAGGTTCGGTATGGCTTTTCTTCAACCGATATCGCAGGCCCTCGCTGACCAGGCAGATTGAAAGTAGCCCATACGGGACTGGTGGTGAAGGGGCAGGGAATTGAATAGCATTTCACGGAAGGGAAAGTGATTGGGGACGGAACCATGCCCGATGATGCCAAGGTTTTGTGTGAGTGTGTTTGGTTATTTTTCGTATGTTCTGTATCGCTGGTTTTCCGATGGCTTTGGTCATCGACGTTCGATGGAATGTGGTGTAAGAGTGTTGCCGTTTTTTATGCCCTGGGTTGGAGTCCCATTTTTGGCAAAAACCTGACGGTTAGATCGTAGATAGCCACCATTCGGTCAGCCAGGACTGAACTACGGTAGTCACGTGTGTTGCAATCGAATGGGAGCTTGACACCGGCAACGACTTTTTTGGAACAGCCCCCAAGGAACTATCCCGAAATGAAGGTCCGAATGTCCATTCCGCTTTCACACGGTCCGGGTTCTAGTTTGCACCCAACGCTTTCCGTTGCGGGTGGCATCTGAGAACTTCCATTACCATTCACTCCGGCCACCTTCGCCACTTTTGTCACCAGGTTAGTAGCTAAGCTAAGTTGGTGGTTTTGAGCCATAGTTTTCCCTGGCACTTGGGCACTCTTTCTCTCTCTCTCTCTATCTCTTTCTCTCTTTCGCACTCTCGTTTACTTTGGGATGGGATGTCGAACGTCGTAGTCGTAATATGAATGGTCGGGATTTGAGCGAGATGACCCGTTAGATTCGATTCCATTTTTTCCAATCTAACGCCAAAGATTTCGGACTGAAAATGAGACTTTATTGATATTGGACATGGACAAAATATTTATCCCAGCAAAGATGTACGATATGAGAAGTAATGGTGTATTATTCCCGTGGTGCGGTATATTTGGTGCACGGTTGGCAAGCTCGTTGATTAGAGGCTGAGAGGTGAGCTAAGAGCTTTGATGACCGTTCGATATAGTCACCTAACCCGCAACTTTAGCCCCTTTTGTTGGGTTAGTTGTTGGTTTTTTTTTTCTTCCAACATTTGCTACTGCAGAAGTTCATTACTTGCCCAGTTAGAGCTATCGGTGACATTATGAGAGTTTATGAATCTGATCGTTTTATCGGTTGCTGACGAAAATGAAACGATGTGTGGGTTTATTAGGTTGCTTGCGGTCATCCATTAAGCATTTAGCATTAAGAGCTTTTGCGGACTAGAAATATATTACATTTAGCTTTCAATTTCTTTTGCAGAGAAGCTTTTGTTACAAACAAACGGATTGCTGTAAATACACAAGAATATCTTTATTTCATAAAAAAAAACTACAAAGCTTGTTTTTTGTTTTCCTGAAGTTAATTGCAGTATTCACCCGAACGCCAGCAGTACACGGTGTTGTTCCGGCTAGGAGTGTTTGCAATATTTCTTCGCTTAAAAAAACACATACATCTTAGATTTATGCTGGTCCAGTGAAGACAATAAATATTGGTATTGCTGTTCGTCTTCCTCGACATCCCTCTACATCTATCGGAAGGGTTTCTCCATTGCTTCTTCGTGCAACGGTACGCCCATTAGTCTGGCAACCTCAGTGGCCCGTTAGCCCGTGCACCAATTTACATATATTTGTTATAAATTAAGTTGGAAATGATAAAATACCTGAAGGGCAGGCTGTTTATTTTATTTATTTATACCCACCATTCGTCTTGTGCCTTGTTGGTCCAGGAACTTCGGAACCGTTGCAGTATGGTGCGGTGCAAAAGATCAACCGATCGGTCTAATGTTTGTGGCATGTTTTTGCTGTGAGCCATCGGGCAGTGTGGCCGGTATGCATTGCTTGTACGGTATTGCCTGCAGTAGCAGAGATGTTACTGTCTTGAGTCGTTCAGTTTCTTAGCATACGGCAAGGAAGGTTGCATGCTGGCCATGGGAATGGGGAGCAGTAGGTTGTACAAATTCGAAACATAACTACTAATGTGGTCCGTCGCATAAATCTGTGTATTAACCACCGATGGAGTGGCATACATATTTAGTTGGACAGATTACTTCTTCCTTAAGTCATTAAATGCAAATAAATGAACATGTGAAAATAAATCCTCTTTAAAAATATTTCTGTTGAATAAATAAATTTGATGTACAAAATCAACATGAAAATTATGAGTTGAGATGCGTAAATCTACCGAAGATTTGCCACTTCATCAAGTTCTAGCTCTTTTTCGGCTGTGAAACGGCTGTGGTTTATACGATTGAAAGGGTTGAAAGCAAGATGTGTCTAAACCGATGTTACGTGTACGTGAGCGCACAGGCTAAACTGTGAAAAGGGTTAGGCCTGTTTGGGGGATTACACTTTACCCAGTGGCAGATATGGGGTGACGAATAATATTCCCCTTTCATCCATCAATAATTCACACTTATTCATGTGCGTACGATGAAGTCAAGGATTAAGGGCGAAGCCGTCATCCGAAAGTGGGAAACTTGCTGAATACTTCCGCAAACACTGTCACACATCGGGGTTTTGTGAAGTGTCACTACACTTTTGCCGAGTGATTGGATCCTTCTGCTGAGGTGCCATTTATGAGGAGAGAAGAAAACTGGTCAACAAAAAAAAAAAACACACACAACAGTAAGAAAGTGAAACGAAGAAATGTCAAAGCCAAATTTATATCCCTATCATCGTCATCCTTTTTTTCTATTTGGAAAGTTGGTACTATAAAAAAGGTCCTCAAATCATGCGTCCCATGGGACTGGGACTCCGTTTGGCAGAGGGAATGTTTGACGTGGTTAAAAGATGAAGCAAAGAGCGAGTGTTTTTAAAGGTACATTTGAAAGAAAGCAAAGATCAGCGTTCTTTCCCAATTTCGGACGGTTGGTATTGGGGAGGTTACAGGTTACTTACTGGATTTGGATTGATATGGATTGATTTTGTGGGCGATGACGTCCCTGTGGAGACGTACCCAAGTGCTGTAATAGGGGACGGATATGAGACCACATGAAAGTTGAATGATATGAAAAGGATTTGAATAGGAGCAGATTTGAAAATAGAGAAGAGAAGGCTTGCAAATTACAAAGTCGATTGATATTTCAGTGCGGTTTTTTGTTTGAAAACACAATGATTTAACAACAGGTTGTGATTAATTCCTTTTTCATGAGTTTTAAGAACTATAATTGTGACTTGTCTTTTGGTTTAATTAATCGAAAGATCATTTCCATTTTATGCTGGTTCTATATTTCCTCAGTAATAATTGAAATTATGAGAAGAGTAAATGTCTTTAGAGTAAGAGGTATCAATTTTGGAATTTATGACGCTATAGTTCTCCCCTCATTTCCCTCCAATGATATCCTTATTTACGTTAACAACTGAAGAAAATGGTTCAAGTTCATGTGACTTGTTACTCGGTGGATTCGATATACTTATTACATACCGAAATGCGATCGTTACTTCCTACTCCAGTGGAGGGCATTTATAAGGTCCTATATTGTGTCAAATCCCCCCTGCCTTGTGGCCTTGTGTCAGAGAACTAGTTGAATTCAATTAGTCTCGATATTTAATTTCGCTAATTATCAATAATAATAATAAATAAAAAATAAATAGGTCGGTGCAATGGTCGAGGCAATGATGGCGCTAGTCTCACACGGCCCCCGTTTTGAGGACTGAATATTGCTACTTAAGATCTTCAATTTTATTCTTTCACGTAGCTTGCATTAGATGTGAAGCTATAATGACTATTAAGCAGTTTAGTATGCAACTACCTAAAAGCCTAGTGAGTTGTTAAGTCCGGAGTAAAATAAGTGTCATATGTCCCTGTTGAAACTCAAAAATATGTAATTACAGATCGAACGCGTTAATGGGTGGCACATTATCAATTAAAATACTAAACAGGTCCAATAATCTCTCCAATTCTAAACATTACGTCCTGTAATGTTTAGTTTTCATCGATGAATATTCAAATTCCAATTTAGCACATAAATTCAGGTTATTTTGTAAAGCGAACCCCATACCTATCAGAATCAAACGTCATAATTTAGAACGACTGCAGCTAATACTACTACCTTAGCTAGCTTATATTTCAAAATCACCCACTACATCTACCTATCCCCTTCAAACCACCTTAATGCTTCCACCTCACTGTCCAACCAACCCGCCAACGAAATAATGATTTACACTGTCGGCCAAATTAACCGGTATTTGAAAATTTGATTTTGAAATCGTTCGCACCGGAACCGGGGCGATGGGCATGATGGGAAGATAATACGGCCAAGTGTGAAAGTTCGAACGGCTCAAATCCTACAAATCCCGTACTGATGCTTTCGTCCACGGCATCGGTTCGGTGCGTCACGATACAATTTCGACCGTAGGCAAACCGTGTACCAGAGCGCAGACCTTACCCCGTTTTCGGTCCATAAATATTGAAATCCGTATGCAATGCAAGTGGATTTAGCACCCTTCATCGGATCACCGGTGTGTTCACGTCCAGTGCTCCGGCACACTTGGACCATTGGATGCCACTTCACCTCGGGTGTCCGGCGTGTGGATGGTACACGAAGTTTGTTTACGTGCACCCTTTTTGCATGGACTCGGCTGGCTTGTGTTGAGCGTACGAAATCAAATGCAATTTCGTGTATCAATGATAAGTTATTGTCAAATGTAAATTTTGGATCATACACCCGGTTGCATGAACGTACACTGCAAGTGTCACACAGGTTTGTGGATTCGCAGCATCCGCTTGACACCTTCGGTAGCGTGAGCATTGAGCGTTCGTATTGATGGTTTGCAATGGAGTCACCAAACTTTCCGATTCGGAGTGATAGTGATGGGTGTACGCGCTGCCGATGGAATCACGTGGAGCCTGTCGATATAGCGGGCGCCCGCGAATGCAGTGATTTCCAGCGCTAGCTTAAAGGATTCCGGTGTGGCATTATTTACGGTTTGCGTTTTATTATCGCGATCATATATATTCCAGGCGTCGTCGGAACGCTTTTTCCCGCAGCCCGAGACTTCCTATCTGTCTCGGTGTGCTGCGGGTGTCGGGCGTGAGTCGTGAACGTGAAGTGCGAATGCGGCGATTATTGGCACCCTGCAAATACCCGTCTAACTTAGTTTGGGTTTAATTAGACCACCCACCAGGTATTCCCCGCACCTTGCGTTGGTCGTTGCTTTCCAGCACGGGCTTAAAAACCCGCGGTTTGCCTTTTTCACCCGGGCGTACACATCGGCAGCGAATCAAAAATGGCTTGGAACGAGATCCACCGTTTCACGAACCTGTCGTAAAGTAGGAAGGTTTAGTGGGCTACGCTAGAACGTTTTGGGGAAAGTTTTCGATCTGTTCACCCGTGTTCCTGCTTCCTGGCTTCCCGCACGTTTCCACACAAAGTGCCAGCCCAAAACCTGGCACCATGTTTGTATTGGCAGGGAGGATTTTTCCTGGCTGAAGGATTCCATTTATTTCCGTGGAATAGAACACTTCTTTTTCGAGCCCGGGGTTCGTGGTGTAGTCATTTTACAACAAACCGAGTCTCATCCGCGCCGGTGGAACGATCTTTCGCATGAGTTTGTCGGTTGCCTTTCTCCCGGTTTGCTTATCATTGGTCGATTGAGAATGAAAGCAGCAAGGTGGAGGTGAAACGAAAAAAAACACGCAAAATAGCGATGAAATTTTCTTAAAATCTTTCGTGGGAATCGAGGTGAATTAAGTGGGTGCGCGTCTACCTGTGCACACTGCTGGAAATCTTTTCCATCCTCTCATGTTATG
>KI423804.1:12956-23570 GCA_000473375.1 Anopheles culicifacies | reverse complement strand
GCTTGACGCCCATTGTACAGCGGTTAGCAAACGTGATCAAGTCCGTTCCCAAAATGATGGAAAAGAAGCTCAAGTCACCCTGGTTGAAGTATTCTTCTTCCAAGTTCCAAAACATATCTACTCATTCAAAGCTGAAAGGAGCAGATATCGATAAGTTAGCGGAGGGTAAGCTAGTTTTATGAGCTTCTTTCATTCGTTTAATTTTGTGTTTTGTATTTTTTTAACTATGTCTTTTTTTAAATTGTGTGTTAAATGTTCTATTAAATGTGCTTCAATGAATGAGTAATCATTATTTTGATTATGATACAATTTTACTTTTAATATACATTAAAACGGTTGGTTAATTGTGAGTCAGGTGTGTTCTGATCGACGTGGAGGGCAAATCTTGTACAATAGTGTTCAAAATAAATATGACTGAATAGAAATTAGCGAAAACAAACATTTTGTTTGTGGCATGCAGTTTTAAAACAAGCGTGTTTTCTTCTATGGGAATATTTAGATGACTTAATATACTGGTGTTGCCTTTTCTTGATTTTATTTAGCTGCTGCAGAGGTTTCATTCCTGTACTGGTGTGGGAATCGGTAAGATGGGATGTATCCACCATCACAAGCTGCACCACCGGCCCGCGACAAGTCATTTTTGTTTAGTTTTAATATTGTATTCTCACTTCTCTTTTTTGCAGCATCCTATTCCGAAAGTCTGAGCCATTGGTTTAGTTTATTCATTATGCAATATAATTCATAGGAAACTTAATTTCTCATTTAGAACAGGCATTACTTTTCTCCTTGAAACGACGACTTATTAAATCTTCGTATCCGCTTGTTTGTGGCTTGTTCGTATCCGCAGTATGTGTGCAAGGCAATAATAGAACCATGAGGAGAATAACCTTATGTAAGTACATCTTTATTTTATTTCTTTATATATGCACGGTACTATCGATATCCTTATCGATATCTTCCTCGTAAAGGTAGAAAAGAAGTTTCAAAACTCCTCTTCTTCTTCTCTGGCTCTACAACCTCGAGAGGTTTTGGCCTGCCATTTCTGGCTTCCGTGACTTGAATGTACACGCAACAGGATATTTAGCCCTGTGTACGGGACAACGGCCCAAATGGGTTTCGAACCTCGGTCCTGCCCGCCCGAAGACCGGCGCCACTATCTCCTCAGCCAATGAGCCGCCTCATAACTGCTCAGAGAGTCCAAAATCATGTTTAAAACTCGTTTTTAATACTTAGAAACTACATACAGCGCTACTTATGAGTGTCGAGGTTGGTGATAGGAAGTGGAGAAGTTTCTTCATATTTAAGGATGATCCACTAACAGTTGTTAACTGATCGGTACCTACACAAACCTCTCAGGAAGTATCAAGAGGTCCAAGTGGTCTAAAGTCTCTCAAATTCCAAAACAACAATTATCCTTGAAAAAATATCCTGAGTTTCCAATGTCTAAAAGAGCCCTTCCTTATCTATTTCCTGGAACTCCGGGTAAATACAGGTCAAATAAGCCAGAACTGGTAGGCGTAAGAATTCTGGAAGTTTTCCCGTGGTTTTGCAAACACAAAATGACTTTAAGCGATACTGGATCCTGTAATACCCAGGATATGCTTTTTGTGACAATACTCACTAGTATTTAAATTTATATCAAAACATTGTGAAAATAATTTAGGGTAGGCGAACAATTTTAAATTTGTCACAATGATTTAATTCTCGTGTATTCCAACTGATGCTCTCTATTGCTCACGTTTTTTTTCTCACCTAAGTAGTACCGCACCCTAAGCTCTAGAGAGCATTAATTCACTCATTGAAGCATCCGGAAATACTGTATACAACACTCGCTTTTGCCTCCCCTATTGCTTCTGCGGTGACACTGATCTGTGTACGATCTAATGACCGGAAGTATTAAATTAATTTTTAATTCTTGTTGAACGATACTTGCGTAGTATCGTAACACTGGAAGACACAAATTCAGTTGACAACAATCAGTAATATTGTCTAGTTCACACTCGTTCCGTTAGAACCGTTCCATGGTGATCATTCGCTCTCAAAAATCATACGATCACAATGAGTGCCGTATGCACATTCGTCATGGCGGAGACAACGGAAACAAACGGCCGGAGGATGATCGCGCACTACCTAATGGAGAAAGATTTATTTACTTATCAAAGACGTCATTTTATTATGGCTTAATTCACACTCATCTCATCCCGGGGGCTTATCCTTCGGTCCAGTGGCTCAACAGGCAGGCATGCTCTCTGTTGAAAATCGTTTCGATTTCAATATGATAAGAACGATCGTTCTGGCGGGGGAGGGGAGGGTAGCTTGCCGATCTGGCGAGCGGATGCTGGGTGCTCGGGGGTCGAGACACGCTGTTGTCTTCCCTGTTTCTGCTGGTATGGTGACAAACGCTGTCGCGAAGCTGCGGCGGCCTGCCAGTAGTGTAACGTGCTGCTGCCGCTCCCATACACGCTAGCCGTCACATCAGCACATAATTAGATCTACATTTTTAAATGAAATAATGACCATAATGGGTGACAGTTTTCATATATATTAACAGTAACAACCATCGAAGTGGTGCGTCCAGCTTTCAATGGGGGATAAAGGCGGCTTCCACCGTGCCGCTGCGGTTCAGCTCATGGGAGCCGGGTTTTCTGTGCTGGGAGTGCTTACTTACCGCCGGTTGGGTTTTGATTTCATTGTCACTGATGCTGAAATGAATGATGCCTTTGCTAACGGGAACAACTGCTCGGGGGGAACACCGACCAGGCCGCCCGGGTTCAATCGGGGCGGGTGATCGGTTTGCGGATGTACGTACGGCATGGGCTGTGTCCGTAAGAGAGATAAAAGTAAATCTCGTCCGATGTGATTATCCGATGAGCGGACGACCATTGGTGCGGTTGATGGCGGTCGTGCGCTTTACTTTACGGGATGTTATTCATTGAAAATGAACGATTTCAACATTGTGCTGTACGGGGCTGTGGTTGTCGTTAATTTCACTTGATTGTGTTGATGAAAATGTCTGCTCGTTGCGACGGAGCACGATAATGATAGGAGCATGGTTATGGCGGGGTTTTTTTCTCGATTGTTTTGGAAGCAGTGCAGGCCAATCGTTTGAAATGATTACGAGGACACACATATACGATAGTTTGTCTTAACTGTACGAATCATTATGCTTTGGGACGATAAATATGAAGTTATGGACACTGTTATACAGACATCATAAAATGGAATGAAAACCTCATAGTGTTTTATTGCTTTAATTGAAAAATGTATAACATTTATTGGTTGTAAATGTTGGTAAACAAATAATTAAAGTTTAATGTTTAAAAATGCAACTGAAATGCAATTGGATTGTGTTTTGTCCTTGCGTGTTTAATTAATTTACTATCCATGTAATAATGAGGCATTACAGCTACCCACATCACGGTGATCGTTCTCATATTGGGAAAATACGGCTCGTGAGCCGAATGCCGCTTCTCGCTTACTTCACTGCATTCGAATTGTATTGCCGGTGCAAGAGAATATAAGAGAATATTATAAAAACTTGGCATGAACTGCCATACTTAAAAATTAGTAAATTACCGTTTTACGAAATTTCATTCTAACAAACGAACTTGGACTTGATTAATTGCGTCTCATTTCAAGTGGAAATGTGTGCCAACGGCAACAGGCAAGATTTGTTTTATTCGATCGAGTAATTGAAACAATCCGTAAATGATCACTCCGGGTTCCAATCTTACAAGTGTCTGTATGAAGCTGGAATTAATAACTGTACAAATAATACTTCAGTGTGAAAACTGCAACAATTTATCACAGTTCTTTTTTTAAATATTGATTTGATAACTTAAAAGTAAATATTATCTTCAGTATTAAGCATAGAAACATAAAAAGTAAGAATTTTTTTACTGAAAAGATATTGGAAGGAAGTCAATTTAGGTGAAAGAATGATTAGGAAATAACCAATTTTTTAATAATAGTTACTTATGTTTATAATATTTAAAATAGAAAACAATTATAAAACATATTAAGAATGGAACCATTTAATTGCTTAATTGTTAATAACTTCTTAATAACCAATGAAAAAGGAGGCACCAAATTCAAATACATTTGTTTCCCGCAGTGCTTGCGTGCCGGCGGCAGCACACACGTGACGCTACCCGTGTGCGTTCGCCTGCTACGCGGTTCGTTGGTAGTGGTGCGAACGCAAACCGCTGCGTGCATACTCCGTTCGGCACCGAAAAGGGGGTCGTCCGGTTCGGCAGCATTCGGTTTCAGTTTATTCGTAAACAAACCGCCGGCGTGCGTGGAACCGCGGAACGCCTCGCGCCCATCGGCGGTGGCGAACGTTCGGCGCGGGACCACTGGCCATGGTCCCGCGAACGGCCGGGGGTTAGCCGCCGCAGCCGCGTAAAAACGTGTGCGCGCTGCATCGTCACCCAGCTCGATTAATCCGATCGCGCCGGGTGTGCAGAACCGAGAAAAGCATCAGCATACTTCACATCCTTCGCTTTTATCGCTTCCTATACGTTAGTCTCTAGCACGTAGCAATTGAGTTTGTGAAAAGTTTGGTGTAACGGTTTAGTGTTAAGCCAGCGAGCAATTGCGTGTGGCACGGTAGCGTTTTAAGCGTACATTTAAAGTTCTATGTCCCGTGTTGCAACCGTGTGCATCAACTCTGTACCGAGTGTTACTAACAGCAAGTGTCGCGGGAAATTAAAAATTCACTCGAGTGCACCTTTCCCACCCAGTTCCATGTCCGTGGCGATGGCGCACGGCACCGAAGACCCGCAGGCGAGGCCCAACATTGTATCGGTCGGGCGCGTACTAATCGATCGTGCCGATCGGGATGTGCGAATTCGAACACACCGCTTGGGTGCTTCGTGATCTGCTGGAAAGCTGAAATTAAAAATTGCCGTCATGATCATGATCACCCCTTACCACCCTCCCCCGGGTGCCCTCGAAGGCACACCAGCGGATGTACATCGTTAATTTGGGATATTTTCGACATTCTGATGAAGAAGAAGCAACCAACAACAAAAAAGGTAATTGTAATTATGTGTTTGTGTGTGTGTATGTAGTGTAATGTGGCCAGCATGGTTTGTGCGCGGTCTGTTGTCCGCATTGTGGCAGGGTGTGTATTTGTTCATCATCTTCTCGTTAATTCTCCCCCGAAACGCGTAATTATTGTCAATGAGAAAGCGTGTGTACGTGGGACAAGGAAACGGGGCGAGGCAAATGTTAGGTGTTGCTGGTTGTGAGCATCATGGTACTTCTGTTTTTTTTTTTGGCCCACCAACTTCAACGGACCAGAAGCGAACTAATCATCTAACCGACGGTCCACGGGGTAACCGCTAGGGAATCGAGGTTGGAAAAGCGTTTGATAGCTCATCAAAACTGAGCCTTAGCTGAGGTGGTGGTGCGACAAGCCTCCGACCCAGCACGGCCCAATCTGCATATCGATCGGACCCGGGTTCAGCTCGTGAAGGAGATCTCAGACGAAATTTCAGCACCGTTTCAGAATGCGATCAGAGTGCAACATTAACGATCGAGGGGGGGAGCAAAGAATGCTAATGCGCCAAATGAGCGTGCCTGGCCTTCTAATCATTTTAATAATTTGTTTTGAACATGGAAAGTAATTATCTACTCCCTTCTTCTGCGTTTGCTGTCTGTCTGATGAGCTGAAGAAGATCGTGTGGTTTTTCTTTCCCGTCCATCCATCCCAGTTCCCAGTACTGCTGCTGCTGCTGCTGCTGGCCTTAATAGACACTTTATTGGTCATACACTTGCCCACACATACAGGGCTCCACTGACTTCTTTTTTTCGCGCCCGGTCTCTCTCTCTCTCAAGGCGATGCTTCTGGCCTGCCCAGAATCCAAGACCGGCGATAGCCCAAAATGCACGAAACGAAAACATCTCAATTAAATTTGTACCTCCGAAAAGGATAATTATTAGTAATTATTATTTTTGTATGCTTCTTGGAGGGGATTTTTTTTGCTTCCCGACCAATCCGAGATAGTTTTTTTTTGTAGTAATAGTGGAGTTTTCCTTCCAACAGGTTTTTTGGCCGCGCGCGTGTGTGTGTAGGAAGAAGATTATGTTTGGGGATTTTTTTTGCTCCGTAATTTATTTACGTTATGTACCGGTTTTTGTGATGATCAACTTATTACACTGTTTCGTTTTCTTGTGCTGCACTTCTAATTGTATCTTGCGCTCATTTTAGGGTCGATTTAAATCTTCAATCGTGTAAGGCGTTGATGTTTTAATTGGAATAGGTACTGATCAGTTCAGTTGAGTCGTCTAATATACTGAAAGTCATCGATTGAAGCTCATCTCCTGCGTGTAACAAAGACCTAAATGATCGAGAGTGAGGTTGAGGTCCTATACCCATTTTGAAAGAACAAACATCGTGCTTTAATCTCTTTCAATTTTTAATTATCTCATGGGAGGAGTATCTGGGAACATTGTCTGATCCCGAATTCAATTACCGACGGTATACTGAGGTACATATATCCGGTACTCATTATCAACGATGCTTGTACATATTGCCGTTTGTTCCAGTCTAAGCTTCAACACTTGGACTCATTTATGAATATGAATAAGTTGAAGAATAATTTGTTGAATTAGATGTCTAATCTTTCTTCCTTTCTAAAACTTTTTGTAAGGGGATATAGAAGTTAACGACTTTCGGAATACTGGAATGCCTCATCTTGAAATGTATTGGACTTTAAGCTTTGATCCAGTCTTAATCCTGTTTTTTACTTTAACAGGAATGTTCCGAACTTTGCATAATCTCCGAAGAATATCAAAATTGAAGAATATTATAGAAAATTCCCAAATTGTACCTTATCCGGTCGGATACATGGTAGTATTTACTTAGTTCTATAGTTTCATCCTTTTGAGGTCCCGAAGATCGTCAACAACGCACTCTGCTATCCACTTGTCCCAAACTTCGACCGCTTTCTTCAAAATTGGCGATCAACAGACTTGCAACTCTTTAGACCTCCAAGGAGGTCCAGTTCAACTGATGGCTGATAACTTAGCCATCTATACTTAAGATTTAATTCGTCACTAGAAGCTTAATCGATTAGTGAAGCATAATGTTGAGTCCGTTATTATTACGCTTCGTGCTGTTATGTTTCTTCTAATTTCCGGGACATGATCGCCGTAAAGCACAAAGTAAACTCTAACATACAAAAATTGTTAAGAGTGCTAGACTAAATTGAGTTGGAATAAGTAAGAAAATTCCTTAAGATATCCTGTTCGTAACACGTTCGGGCATTGTGTTACATGTAATGATCATCGGGTTTTATAGCGCACACCTCACCTCTCTGCTGCTCACCAAACCAGTTCCCGCAGAAATAAAGATCATGTTAGCATTTGTTAGTTCTGCTCGAAGGCGAGATACGAAATTATTCCTGACATTGCTTGGCGTGGACAAAGCGTCCTAGCACAACCGCCGCATATCTCCTGCACAGGGTACATTTTGCATAGAAGTCTATTAATTGTGGTACACCGGTACCGATGCAGCTTAAGGCGGCGAGCGGGCATGACTCGGCTGGAATCGATGATCCATCGATCTGAGCAGGCCGTCACACATTACGCCAACCACTCCAGATCATCGTCGTATCCTGTTCAGTGCCTTTCGGTTCGCTCCGGTGTTTGATCTGCAATCTCTCGAGTCAGCTGCAAAGCAGAAATAAATGCATACAGGAAGAGAAGACCAAGAACCAAGATGCACAAAGAATGCTCTAGCATCGATCGATATTTCCCTCCTAACACGGCCTCTTGGTCCCGTTGCCCAGAGTAGTGTGTGTGTGTGTGTGTGGTTTATTGTGTGCAGTTTGTGATTATGGCCGAGTAGAGGTGCCTGTGCCAGCTCGAAGTGCAATTCGATGAAGGGTTGCTTGCACCACCAATCCATCGACCACATCAGGCACTGTTTTCTACACCAAAACCCGAGGCTTAGCGAGCCCCGTTGCACTGGTTCGCGGCGCACCGGTAATTATATATTTTGAGGCAAGCAAAACAATTTTCAATAAATAATAATGCTTATACGATCCAACTGAGGGGAACCAATAATGAGTTTGCACCGCCAGTTCGCCTCCGGGTGTGCGACGTTCCAGCAACAGACCGGGAACTGGGGAAGGGAATTGGGGTGCGAATGAGATCGAAGCTGGCGAAGAATTATGCCCGTCCTTTGGCGTGTGTTTTTTTTGCGATCACAAGAGGAAAGGCTCTCAAGTGTACGCGAAACAAATTAACATTCCAAATATGAATTAAAAATGCAAACGAGCCTTGCAACCCCAATGCCCTTTTGGTCCGGTTTTCATGGTGCATTACTTAGTCATCTTCCAGGATTTTACGCTCGCAAGAAGGGATGTGCAAGGTGAGAATTGTATAGCACATGATTTAAGTCACGTCAATTACAACCCGAGAAAGGGTGCTCTTGCTTTGTGTCAGCCTCCATGGTCATTTTTTTTCCACTGAACAGGAACGATCACAAGTGGTAATCGCGTGAGAAGACGTTTGACAATTAAAAACGGAAGGCCCTCTGCCGGTTCAATGCCGGGGGAGAGCATAAATGAAATTCAAACATAAAATATGACGCCCAAGTAATGACTTGCACACGGAACGGATCAACGGTGGTGCATTACGCTTGGTAAATGCAGAAGAAAAGGAAACGAAAGAAAAGCGTAAAGAAAGGTTTCCCCCATTTCTGGACCACTTTGCCTTTCATGAGGTGATCTTTCGGTCGACTTTCCGCGCAGGCTTAAGATGTGATCCTCGGAACTCTTTTCTTTTTCTGTCCCCTTTGTGGAGCACCGTTGGACTGATCTTTGATCTGGACGCGTACGGGAAATCTCACCCCAACCGTGTTCCTTTGTGGCAGAAGAGTACGCGTTTGCTGCGGTACTGCGAGAGTTCCATTTGGGAAAGAGAACTTCATTGCAGTGATCATCCACCCTAACCGAGCCTGCCGAACGTACGAACGAACGAGCGCGAATGCGAACGCGTGAATTAATTATATCATTTCGATGCTGTAAAAAAGCGATCATCACTCCCGGCCCCCTTTTTTCAATTCCTTGCTCGTTTGAAGCTGTTGACCTATTGCAGCCGATACGAGACACCGATATCATCCGCCCTTTCCCGATATGTGTGTGACGTGTCGGGGAGGGTTCCTTACGTTTTTTTCCCCACCCTTTCGCCCCTGAGCTTTCGGTGAGCTCGTTATGTGCGCTCGGTTGCGCACGCAAAAGTGTGCGGAAAAGGTGGGCACAACAGGGCGAGAACAAAAACAAAAAAAAAACCACGCGCACACACAATGTGAAATACGAATGTGAATGGAGGAGGGAAACGAGATCCCGAGCCCGTGGCCCACCAAAAACTCGTGGGGTGGGGATCATTTGGTGGCTAATGGACAGCCCCGATCGTTACCTGTCGAAACGTTACTCCTTTTTCCCGCACCCGGGGAACCTGGGGGAGGAGCCCGAGGCGGCGGGGGTGAGAATGGGTGGACACACAGTGCCTGCCAACGTGCAGCACTATCCGTAGGAAAAATGATGTAGCACGGGTGAGGACATCTTTGCGGCGCGCGCTCTCGCACGCTTTTGTTTGTGTATGTGTGTTTGGTTTGGTGGGTTGGTGTTTTTTCTTTGCGTATCGCTGAAAAGCGCGCAATTTTAACGCGCCTTTGTTTTTTGCTAAGCCTCCATTTGGTTTTATGATTGCAGCGCTTGCCATCATGATGATGCTTGCAGGCTGTGCCGATGCAGTGTCTGTTTCTGTTGTGCCGTGGCAGCGCCGGCAAGATCCTACCAAGGACCGTTGCGATACGATCATGATGTGCCAGTGGGCTTTGTTTGGTGTTTAATTGATCCTAGCGCCTGAATTTTTGTGCCACATTTGCTTTGTTTCGGTTGCTCTTCGTCTTTAATGTTTTTTTAAGCAGTTTGTTTGTTTTTAGGTTTGATAATTCTATAAAATCTCTTTAAGGTAAAGAGCAAAATTTAAAAGACATGCGTAATGGATCTTGCTATGGAACTATTCATGTGATTTTTATGTGGAATTATTTGCAAATTATTATAATTCTAAAATTTAGCAATACGGCCTGGCCGTTCTACATGAATAAAAAAATAAAATAAAATAATTCTAAAATAAATTAAAATAAAATAAATAAATAAATAAATTTAAAGAAATTTTTCAATGAAGTAGTTTATCGAAAATAAGTAACTGTTCAGAAATTTCAGAAAAGGATTATCTTCGTAGTTTGATTTTAATAGAAAAATACTTGAAATAATTTCAAAAGACAAGGTAATTAAAAATATTGTAGAATAGTCCTCATAGAGTCCTTTTTTATTAACTGAAATGGTGAGTGTTTATTAAGAAAATAATTGGGACCAAAGGTTTTTTTTTTCGTTCTTGTATCACGGCCTGGCCGTATTAGAGGTACCAAAGGTTTTTACATTTTTTTACATTTTTTAGAATAGTTCGATTTATTTAGAAATTGTTATCAAGAAGCCTGATTGTGATTAGACTTTTGGTTGCCCTGGTTGTTGTATGATGTTTTAAAACATTCCAAACGTTCTCTTGGCGCTTGAGTTTGAACAGTGATCTTTTATG
>KI423804.1:0-10050 GCA_000473375.1 Anopheles culicifacies | reverse complement strand
TTTCAAAGCTCCAGATGTCATAACTCCATATTAACGGTTGTCTGTAACACTTTTGGCCATTCTGGATTGATTACTTCAAAATTATGCATGTTAAGACAATATATTATGTCTTAGGTACACATTTTTCAAAATAAATTTAAGCTTGAGTATTTAATTTAATTACTTTACTTTCAAATAATTGAAAGTAAGTTCAGAAGTAGATAGCTAATGGAACTCTTTTCTATTTAAAAATAGTTGTTTGCATATTGTAATACATATTTTATATAAAATTTTATCAAATATCATCATTTACATTCGAGAATTTATTTCTAATTCTAATTATTCCTGTAACGAACTGAATGTCTCTAGGGATTTTATCTTAATCTCAGAATGCTTATTGACTAATATTATTGAAAAATAATTAGTTATTCTCGGATATTAACGATTTCTCTTTGCTCTTTAAGATTCCACCAATTTCCCAATGTCCGTTACAACTAACTAAGCTGACCACGTTACCCGTTGCTGCACGCACGTTGACCATTCGTTGACAATGCGAACGAAATTGTGAACTTTATTTTTTGCTTATGCTCTTGTTCCCCGAACCAGCAAACCGATGCGAGTACACCGAAAGTACACCGCGAAGTTGCCGCGAATGGTCGAATTTTGCAAAAACATATTTTGTGTTACCTTTTTTCCGTCTTTAAACTCCCCATGCCCATGCTATGTATCAGGAAGAGGAACCATTCTACCGGCGCGGTCGGATGCTTTTACTTTTCCGTTTGGGTATTTATGTTTTTCATGTCCGCCCGAAACCAGCTTTTCCCACTCATCCCCAAAACGGAACAAAAATCAGCTCACAAACAAACCAAACAAGCAAACAAAAAATGGAAAGAAAATGTGTTCAGAACGAAACCGAAGCAAAGACCAACTCGGTTTGCTCGTGTCGTGTGGCGGCTTTGTTGACCCGGTGCATATTTTATGTGTGCGTTTAAAATAATAAATATTGGAATCATCATTATCTCCCGATCGTGATCATGATTGGCCGGGTAAAGTCGGGCCCGAATCAGTGCTCAGAGCAGCGGCAGCCCCTCTGCTTAAGCGAGGACGTTACGGACACACACAGGCGAGTGAGCGCGCGCCCGAGCGGCTATCTGTGTTTTTATTGTTTGAAATTATTTATGCAGATACACAACAGCAACACACGGCACGACGAACGGGGTGAATACGAACGGGCAAACCGGAGGTCCGTGTCGGAGGTGTCGTTCGCGATGACGAAGACACGCCGAACCATCCCTGCCAGTCGGCCGGGCCAACCCCCATCACAGTGGGTGGGTGGGAGGCTTATCGGTTCCTTCAGGGGTGCTGTTATGGACGCTGCTGGGTGTGAAACGGGAAAAAAGACTCTCTCCCTGGGGCTTGGGTTCCTTCCTTTCGCGTCCGATTGTCGATGTCCGGTGTGGATGATCGAGATGGAAGTTGTGCTTTTTTTTTGTTTGTTTGTTGGTATTTTGGTTATATCCACTCATTCGCTTCCATTCCTAAGCTCAAAACATGGCTCAAGAATGCTTCCATTCATACGGATCGGCGGATCGTTTGTTTGCTTTGGTGTGTGGTGTCTTTATGTGCGTCGATCTAGAACGAGATTTGACCGAACGACAGATCGTGGAGGAGGAGAAGGTGAAGGAAAAGGAACTCAAACTACAAAAAAAACTCACAGAATCAGGACGACACAGCGAGGGGAGAGACATGCTTTAAAACACACATCCAATCGAATTGAACCATCGTGTTCGATTCGAACCGGTCGGATGTTCATTTGATCGTTTGTAAAACATTAGGAAATTCAAACTCCCCCCGTTTCGACGATCGTGTTATGGATGGGGGAAGGTACTTTACCGTTTGATTCGATGAAATGCTGCATCTTAACGAGATGTCCCTTCTCCCAACAATCTCACCGACAAACTCGCTCTCTAACTTTCGGGGGGAAAAACTGCATAATGGGTGGTGGTCTCGATCGATTACTTAAAGACAACTTTTCCATCAGGAATTTAGTGTTGCTTCGTTTGGATCGTGATTTATTGCGAGAATGGTTCCGCTTAGCAGGGTGCGTTTCCCGTCCAGTGGGTGGCACGTGGTGACTCATTGGAAACTTTCTCGATAAGCTATTTATCGAACCCCTGTTCGACAGGGAGGTTACGTCAATTAGTTAATCCAGAGATATACGTTTGTCTGTGTGTGTGCAACTGGGGGAGTGTTTTTAAACGCCTCCGCTTTTTTGGTCTCTCTGCGTTGTATATAGGTTCTTTCTTCACAATTTGATGAGAATTGTTTAAATCTTCCGACATTAATATTCTTTTCGAATTGTTAGGCATAATTGTATCTTGTAAATATATTTCCGAGTTCATTATAAAAGCTGATAATATCCCTTAAAGTGTTAACCGTCACTCAGTATAGGGTGCTCTTTATTTCTTAAAATCTCTGGTACTCAAGCTCACAAGACCAGATGTTCACTAAAGTGACTGATCGAACAATAACATTCCAAAGATTCTGTACTTGCAAGAAAATAGATACTGGAGCACTCAGAGTGTGTATTTGTGGCAAAACATATTTAAGAACTCCCCCGAACTGTTGGTCAGAGGCCAGGATACTTTTAATACTTGAGCAATGTCGTTAAATGGCAACGCTGGCAACTCGCAGGATCAGTTCGTGCTGTTTGCACTTATGCAATATTTAAAAGTATTTAACTAAATTAAAGAAAAACGTGTGCCAAGCTCAATTTTTTCTGAAATTTGCCTGTTTGAATAACAAATTTAATTTATACAATATTATAATATACAGAAAATGATAAAATAAATGCTTAAAGGTGTACTATTTTCGACTGGCCTTATTAGGTTTTTATAATCATGATGAACGACCAGATTAGACGTTAAATTTGATAAAAAGCATCGAAATTAAGAAAAAAATCAAACCGTTTCAAAAAATTAAAGATCGCTCCTGCAAAAGTATTGGAGATATTTTGAAACCGGCTTGAAACGAAAGACTTGAACCGTCCTAGTAGCTCTTAGATTTGAACTTTTTCGATATTTTATAACCACTCTATTAAACCGTCTTGAAGTAGTTGCTGGAATAATGTTAATGATCATAAAAACGCAATTTTCTAAATAAAAAAACTATTTTTTTGCGGTTTTTTCAGCGTCTTCATGAATAAAAAGTGCAGTGTATGTTTACCATGTTGCACTGTCATTGCATACGATGAGGTGGTATTTTTTTTATATTTACTCAAATTTACCAATTAGCAATGACAAACAAAAGGCAGTGAAGTGTTTCTATAAACAATAAACAAATTATTGTCAAAATTATCATTTATTTTGAGCGCACGATTAATTTACTTTGCAAAGGGTTCGTCTCTTATCACCTGCGCGACTAATTGCTGTCTTTCTGTTGCGTGGATTTAAATTAATATACGATTTATTATTTGTGGCGATTTTATGAACGTTTTTGAAGCGTTTTTATGAACGAACACATCTAATTAAATGAATAGAATTTTCATTTGTAAAAAAATAGCAATAAAGTCATGGGTAAGAACTCATACGTCTCATATGCAAAATGCACCGTAATTAGTAAGCGATTGCAAAGCAAAAACCCCATTCGTATGTACAAAGATAATCCCGATGGGCACTCGCACATTACCCTCGCGTTAGTCTAACGATCATAAATTGTGCCATTGTTGTGCATTTAGCGATGACGATACCAATTTTTGATTCACCGTAAACCGTTAGCAGCGCACCCGGCTGGAGAAGATGGTTTGCTGGAGCGAAAATCAGCAAACTGTTGTTGCAGTGCTAGAAGACGGTGGCATTTCTTTCCTCCCCCCCTCCCTGAGTGTAGTGGAAAACCGGTAGCCGGTCGGCAGGGCCCAATTATCATTGTCAATCTGTGCCTCGTTAATGTGGCTTTCAGGCACATTGGATGCGCACGGACGCCACGGCCCTAAACGCCAGTTCGACAGTCGTCGCAACGAGTTTTGTGGCGATCGGAAACTGGTGAGCTTGAGGGATGGTGCTTTTGATTTAGTTTAGAATTTAATTGAAGATAATTTGAACGCATTTATGCGCTTCGTGTGCGTGTGCGTACCATGCGTACCTACAGCTTTTACTGCATAATCGTAGAGGCCGGTTTTTGCACGGCCTGTGTTCTCGTTGCGATGGTTAATCGAGGGAAAATAAATTCTCTTTAATCGTCCGCTGGGAATTGCATTTGGTTTTGATTATGCATGACCCAGATTCACATTTGTATATAAATATATTAAATGGTGCGTTTTATAATTTCCTTCATTAGTTACATTTTTGCTTCGTTCTTCGTTGCATTTTTCCAGCACATTTAACTTTCCTCGAATCGTTTCGATTCATTTGCAGCGTACTTCCTAATGCTTTCTAGCAGCACTTAAATTAATTGTAGCGATGAACGTGTTTAAGCATATGGTTCGATAATAGTTTTGATCATGCTTTGGTGAAAAAGCAGACAAACAGGAGAATAATACGCCATCCCGTGCGAGGTGGGGAGGGACCATGCGTGTACGTGTCCGTTGTTTCCGTGTGTTTAGAAACAGTGCCTGTATTTTTCCGTATTTCTCTCATTTAATTTCCGTTCCGGCAAACCGGTGTCTTGTGCCATTATCATTAAATTAAGCATTATTTTCCCTTCCCTTCTGTTTGGCTCCCCTCCCCATGAAGCGGCGCTATTCAAATTAAATGAAAATTACAGAATAATTACAGAATGATTTTTCGTGCTGAAAATAATTGCTGATAATCAGCTTACATTGTCTAGTGGAAACGAACTATGAAAAATAAAAGTACCCTCACACTTGTACACAGACGGGTATAATCACAATACCAACACACAAAAAAAACCCAATAGGGGTAGAAGCTACCAACGAGTCACGGGATGCATGTCCGTCACGGGGTTACAGTGTGTGGTGGCCCAAAACCCTTTTACCGTGTCTCTGGTTCCAGAATTGGCGTTTTGGTCAGTGCGGGCGCAAAAAGGGCGAATAAAATTCATAATAAATCATAATTGAAGGTGACATTCCGGGTCTGGGAATGGTAGTGCTGGCTGCAGTTCCTCACCCACCCCAAACCTACGGCTCAAAGGTGACGGGTTGGAAAGCTTGTTTTTTTGGGGGACAATGGTTGCGAGACGTTTGGAGGAGAAGGTGAGATGTGGGAAGCGGGAGCTAATTTGATGGCAATTACAATCATATCATTAGAAGCGCACAGTGCGCGGTAAGTGAGCGAATGAGCAAACCCGGTGAGATTTGATGTTTTTTCAGCCACATCCGATGCGTGCGATGCAAACACCGCCGTCGTGCGGTCGTTGCTCAACTTTTGATCGGCTTGGGGCACAATTATAAACGCTTACCGCGCTCGGTCGTTGGGTACTGTGTCGTTTTAGCGTTTAAATAGGTTTGGTTAGGAGGTGTGAAAAGTCAATTAAGGCCACATACGCGAGGGGGGAAAAGTACTTTCCCGCATATGTACGTACGCGATTTGATATGGCGGGTTGTATGGTACTCGAATCAAAAGAAAAAAAGGAAAATCTGGCCAAAATTATGTACGAAACAAGGATTTTTTATTGTTGAGGTTGAGGTTTTTAAATCATTTATTTCATGGCTTGGATTTCTTACACAATTTTTTTTGGTGCGATTAATCAAAGGCAAAGTTCTTGGAGCAAATTGTGGAACTTTGTTCTTAAATTTAAATTTTTTTGTTGATTATTCAGAATATATTCGATATCATATTCAAAAATGTTTCTCAAATAAACAATTTTGTGCATACTAAATACCAAATATCAAACACTGATGACTGGTTTGGCAAGTACAGGAGTTACTCTTGGATATTCGTTTGGAACGGACTAGCGCATTCAGCTAGTGATTTCACAAAAATAGTTTTATTATGTTCGTAATGAGTCCTAATTTTGCTTGTGCTATAGCTCAAGGAGAGATAGAAGGAAATTATATTACAATTTAGAAAGAATTCCCAGATTTCACTGTACTCAAGAAAAAATTTGAAAATCCCGAAGAATTTATTCTATTATTCCCATACACAACCAATAAGGATTCACATTAAAGATGTCAAAGTGGCGCATGTAGCTCGCGAACCGTGCTTTACGAACCACTTCAGATCGCTATTATGTCTGCAATTGTAACTAAAACAGATAGTTTTTGAAGATTTTGTAAAGAAATAGTTCCCTGTGAAATCATAGATATTCAAGTATATTCTAGCGTATGATTTGAGCAATTATGAGCTACACATGGGCGATTATTTCGCATATTTCTTCGTGTTAAGGAGAATATCCTTCCAGAAGTCTGAAAATACATAGGAAGATGATAAGAATGAGACTATTTTAAAGTCTTTAAAGTAATTTGGATGGCAGAGAAGGAGAGATTATTTGTGAAAAGAAAGATAAAGCGAGTGACTAACTGACATACATGATAGTTGGAAAAATATGAAAAAAGTGAATGATTAAACCTAAAACTTCTCGCCAAATACTAGTAAACTAATTAAATATTACGTGAAATTCCTAAAACATTTAAAATCGCCCAACTCCAATGGAGCCGGACGCATACTACCCCGTTACGATGACACTATTAACGAAAACAATGAATTTGCTCTACTTTTCAAATTATTTCAAATAAATCATAAACATAAAAATGTGACCGTACAAGCATGACCATTATGGTTGCTACTGTTCCGGGGTAAATCTAGCGTGCTCTCTCGCCCGAGCACTCGTACTACACTCGTAACACTGTATCCATAATTGGTTGCATTATTTTACGCTTGTGTGATGATGATGATTACACGTGTACACATCTGCGTCGGCCAGCGTAGCGCGTACACGTGCGTATGCATAATAGTAGCAAAAGAAGAAAAAAAAAGAACCGCTCCGTAAGCTTATTAAGCGACATGTTCCAAGCAATCGCTAGATGCGTTTACTCACACAGAAACAGAAATAAAATGCAACAGTGCTTCTAATCGTTGTTAAATGTATTTTTTCTTCGTGGGATATAAATCGGCCCAAGGTGCAGATCGAGCGATCGTACCAAATCAAAGGTTTCTCCCGGTGTTTCGCTAACAAGCGTAAACGCTTGTTAAACGGGAAACAATATCTGCGTGGTATCGTTGTACAGTAGTCGTTGTGTATGTGTGTGTACAAATATGTAGAGCATTAAATTAAGCTTCCGTCCATCGTGCCCTGAGTTGATGCGACACAAATGCAAATGAATATAATTGCTATTCTTCGTACGAATGCGAGAATTTCGTGTCAACCATCATCATTCTCTTCATCTCACTGTCTTGCTGACACGTCCGTCTTCCTTTCTCTTCCCTGTTCCCCCGTGCCTAAGGTACGAAATGGAGACACACAGCGAGCTGCAGCAAGTCTACCAACAATCAGCAGCACTACACACATCCGTGACGGTGTCATTCGGGATGAATTTAATTAAAAGTGACCATTAATATAATTGTTCGTCACCGTCGGTCACACAAGATCGGCGATCGCAACCCCATTCCCCCCATGCCCCCACATGTCCAGGGGGCAAGGGAATATGTGAAGCAGCAACAAAAAGAGACACATAAAAGAGCATTGCTTTTTCGCGGGTGCGCGCGCGCTTGTTTTGTTGTAGCCTAGGTATGCATGTGTTGATCATCAGCATAACAAAGCCAACAGGGAAGAACCAATTGTATGTACCGAGTATGGTGGTGGGGGAAGAAAAGAAGGGTGGTTATACTGTTCTCACATCACAACCCGGCGAGGGCAACTCGTTAATATTCAAATCTTGACAATTATAAACGGTTCACCAGCGAGCTGCGGCCACGTTCCGGCGGTTAACAATCGACAGTTTTAATTTAACCACTAAATAATGGAGTACGCTGTGACGCTCTGGAACCATTCGACCGATCGGGGCTGGTCGCAATTGGTATGGAGCGTTGATGGCGTTTCGTTCGATTGGGTGTGGAGTTTTCGGAAGGGTTGGAATTTTGCGCGTACACCATAGCACGCGGTAACGCACGCGGGAATCATGCGCATTTGAATGTGATTAGTTTTCGTGGGAATTTTTAAGCTGACCGAAATCAGGCATCGAGCTATTGGGTTGGTAAAATAGAAGCATATGGGTTTCCGCTGCAGAATGGCAAAAAAAGTTATATAAATGTAAATTAAGCTGAGCTAGATGAGCTAAAATGACTGGTTAGCTAATTATAATTTGGAACAGCTACATCAACAACAGTAAGATGATTGTTTTTGGGGATTTGAAGGAATTGCAAGCATTTAACATATGGATATACTTCGTGTACACCACATATTCCTGAGAGCGACAAACGGATGCCTTGCTCTTGATCACCCAACATCAACGTTCACGGAAAAGTGAAACAGAATCTTAAGCTAAAGACCAGGAGCAAAGTGATCTCTTAAACTTCACTGGAGCCTAAATCAATGTATTGAACTGTGAAGAAGTCTGACTGACAATCTCATAAAAAGATCTAGATAACTCTTTTTTCAAATATCAACATGTCTAAGGGCTTCGGATATAATTTTGAAGACAACCGGTTTTAGAACTCTGTAGAAAATGCATAAGGTTTGCATTGAAAAGTACTAGCTTTTCCTCAGATGCAGCAGAATTTATTCTTCTTCTATGGCCCTACAACCTGGTAAGGTCTTAACGTGGAGTCTTCGGACATGTCGTATAAGAATCGTCGCCGTTAATCCCTCGGCCATCGAGCTGCTCAATGAACCGATCATGCACCTTTGCTATCTTCAGACAATGTCCAGAATATTGTTCTTGACCATCCGATGGCAGACATTATGAAAAAGTGTAGTAGAATTTAAAGATGACGTTATGGAACATAGGGATTACTTAGTTCCCAAAGATCTAAATTAATGACGAATTCAGCCTAACTAAGAAGACGTGCACAGCTTACGAATATCGGAAAATCTCTGGTGAAGATTGTGTTGAAAAAACTATCAAGATCACCAGTTCTTCTAATGATCAGATATACCACAGAGACAATAGTTTATGGCAAATATGAAATAGAGCGTATGTTATCCAATAATTTTGAAACCAATCAATAAATGCTTGATCCGGCCAGAAGTAATTATTTTCTCGAATGCTTATTAAACATAGAGTTTGAGTTTGAACATTGATGTTATTACAAACATAGTAATAGTTTATTTTTTCGATCGGGTAAAGATCTTTCCATAAGGTGCACTGCTCTTGCCAATCTCTAATGCTGGCAACAAAAGAAAAGCCTGAACATGATCATGCTTCCCTCGGCGGGCCCATTCACTGTTTGCCTCATTTGCTCCAGTGCAGGCCCTTATATTGATACTTATTATTTTTGTGCATCTTTCCACCCTCAACTGCAGAATGCATTTTGCCGGCTGCATGTGAGTGTGTGTGTGTGTGCTCGTTTTTAATGTTCCATTTGTGCGCTCTCTCTCTCCGTGTCGCCATACGTGAGCCACAGTCAACTTCGAACGATTATAATGAACTTCATTAGGTATTTGCTGTATTCATAATTCATCTGCCTTTAATCTGATAATAAAACAGATTTTCATTGTCTTTCTGGCGGGGGAGCTCGGTGTACGCCGGGCGGAAAGCAGACTGAAACCGAGGGACCCACTGGAGGGCCCGGTCTCTTGCCCACAGTCGGGCAACAAACCGGTTGAAAACGGTGCAGCGCTGTACCGCTGTGGTTCAAGAGCACCACAGGAGGTAGACCATAAGTCTAGCGAATCTTGCGGTTTTGTGAATTCCCCGCTTTCCTTTACCGATGAGCCAGCTCGTAAAAATGTTCGCCTTCTTCACAACACCTGGGCTGCCGTGGGCTGCCGTGGTGTTTGCCGGGCATCCGTGCTCGTCCCGGTGATGTGAAAACGTGAAGAAAGATTCTTCTCGCACCTTTTGTCAGCGTGACCCTCGAGCCATGAGGTACACACTCGGTACGGGCAAGAAGTGCCCTTTTGGCATTATCTTTCCAGGTCCAGAAGAAGTCGGTACTTCTTCGGATTTCTCTCTCT
>KI423803.1:4455-23534 GCA_000473375.1 Anopheles culicifacies | reverse complement strand
CGGGCCCGAGCTATCGTACTGAACACCGCAAAGATCTTCCTTTTTCCTCTTGCTTGGCTTAACCGACCTGTACGGTCTGATGCGGATCATATGATGTCTTACGAGACTTATTAATACCACGTACTTACCTGACGTAATTGACGGAAGATATCGTCCACACTACAGGGGATCGGTTCCCGGATGGGATTTGAACTCAGGTCCTGCCGAATGAACACCGGATCCCCTATAGTTTCGGCCACCGGACCCGTCATCATGCAACATCAATAGAATAGCTTTTGATATTTTAATTACAGTGACAGATTAACCTATGGGCGGAATTGGCGACCACCGAGGCCTCTGGCCGGTTAATCTGATGTGGGGGGGCCTCAATTGCCATTACGCCATGGGCCTCCAAAGAGCTTAGATCCGCCACTGTCTGATACAAAACGCACAACACATACAGCCTTTTGTTTAACCTGGCAGATATGGCCTAGTAGTGCCTAGCAGCTTAAGTAACAAGAAAGGGTAAAATACATAGCAACTAAAATGATAAATAAATAGTGGACATACCTTGGGACAACAATTGCGGTTTTTCCATTTCTCTCGTTTCGGTTTAGATTTCAAAGAAGCGTCACAAAACGACTGTTTCACGTATCATCCGGTAGCGTGCTATATTTTCATTTCTCGTAGTTCTGTTTGCCCCGGGGCAGGGCGCGGTACCTGGTTCACTAAAGTCAACGCTTTTTCATCACTCACGTTTGTCAGTGTTTATCGTTCGGAAGTTTTACATACGATCCTCCGCGCAGGATGACCAAAAATTGTATGTACATAGTATTTGCTTCACATTCAGGCGGCGAAGGACTCAATCAACAATCGGTTGAATGAGAGATGTGAGTGTGCGAGACGATCAGCAGAAATTGGTGTATTTCTATCGCTTGTTAACTCCCATCGGGAACTACAATATGGAACTGAGCTGATCAAAATGATAGCCAATAAGCAGTTGTAAAATCGAAGGTATATTAGTAAGTGTGCCTGTCTGCTGAAGTCCCGTATGGGTTATTGGCGATACTCGCGCTTTCCTGATAGATTCACTTATTGCTTAATGAAGTAGCGGTGTCGACATTGTCGACAGATTTCACACCAACGCTTGCCTCCGACAGTCCGTTAACGTTCGTCGTGGAGTATCCCGTGTCGGTACTCACCTGAAGCGGCAGCTGATGTATGTTCAGTGGCGAGTTAACGATGCTCGTATTGCAACCGGTGCTTTCGTTACTGCCCGAGATCGATGTTGGTGGCGAAGCAGTTGCCAGCAGACCGGTGTACAGATCGTCGAACGAATGTGCCTGGCTGCTCAGCGACGAAGAGATCCCATCGAACATGGACACAGAGGAAGCGGGACTGTCGGCCGTCGCCGGATACAGTACGGAACCGGCGGTCGAGACAGGTGTCCCGTTTTGCTGCAATCGATGCTGTTGTAGATTCTTGCTGGAGGGCGTACCTATTGGAGGTTGCTGCGGCCGTTGCAGTTCTTCGCCACCGATACTGACACCGCCCGGATTGCCATCTTCCACGCCGTGCGCACTACTGTTGGTTGGTACTGCTGTTGCCGTCGTTGAACTCGTAGCTACCGATGCATTGGGATCGTTTGGTTTATGAATCACTGTCATGCCATTGACGTTACTGCTATTTCCACCCGATGCAGCAAGGAAATAGTTCAAACGGTCAAGCGATTCCAGATCCTGCTCGTCAGATTCTTGTTCCCGAACATTCGCTTTCGGTTGCTTCGTTGCGAACATGTTATCTAAGGAAAGTAGAAAACAGATGTAAATGAATTAGCTCTCCCCAAACTATTCTTGTTCAAGTGCTCTTAGATTTTTGAACTTCGAACTTCAAATGAGACAATCTGAACCTTTGTCCTAAAAGCGATGTAATATTGTGTAAAACATCTAATTTCAGAAGCGTAAGTCACAAAAATGCCCTACATTAATGATTAATTAAGGATTTGGCAAATATCTTGATTTGCAGGACATCTATGAATGACTCTTCTTAGAAGATGCACAACACTTAGTTAGTTACCTCCATATTCTCGCGGTGCCTGTTGGGACTGTAGCTGCAAATCTTGCATCTGCTGCTGCAGTTGTCCTAACTGATAATCCCGCAAAAAGTTTTTCGCATCCAGCTCAAGCGAAGCTTTCAGCAGATCAGCCGAGGTCGATGAGCTGCTACCACCGGAAACACGGCTGTCCATGAAGTCGGTTAGCGTGACGCCGGTCCTCGTACCGGAACCGCTGCCCGAGCCGACCGAACCCGAACCGGGACTGAGATCGGAAAGGTGCAGCTGTGTGTCCGGCATTGGCTGCTGTTGTTGCAGGTGCGCTTGATGCGTCTGTTGCATCAAATGCTGCAGCGATACGGCACTGGACGTAGCCGGCACTCCACCCAGACCAGCTCTTCCAGCGGCGGGAGGTGATGGTGCCGGTATGGCCGTTATTTGAATGTCGTGCGTATAGTTTTGTGCCTGTTGACGACGCATCTTTGACTCGTTGATGCTGTGTATGGTAACCTTTGGGGAAACAATAAATTTTGAACAAATTGTTAACCGAAATACTGATGACGTAACCTCATTACACTTACCTCACTGTTGAGCCGTTGTCCCGGTTGTAAGTTTTGCAGGAAAGCTAAATCATCGTAGCGCGTTCGGCTGCTCATACCTCCCGAGGCGAGACTCCCGAGACTGTTGCCGTTAAAGTACGCACTTGGTGCTTCATCGTCGCAACAGTGTGTCGCCAAACTGCCCGAAACTTCAGCACCGCCCAGATACGAAAGACCATGTGATCGTTCCGAACCGATGGCATTGACATTGGGTGTACCTTTCGGCAATGCCGACGTACCATTGCCACTGCTGTGGTAGTAGCCCGGTGGTCCCAACATGCCACTACCGTATCTGCCGGACGTTCCGCCCGGTCCACCATGGATCATATCCTGACCGGACAGGTTGTAATGGTTGAATGACGAATAGTGCGATTCTCCAATAGTGCTGCTCGGAGAAGATGAAGGCGTGCTGAAGATATCCTGCCCGGTACCGCCATTCATGTGTTGCCAGCTTCGTCCCGGCGCCGGTGTTAAGCCACCACCAATGCCACCCTGCTGCTGCAATGAGTTCTGCTTTTGCTTCTGAGCATTCTTCATCTCACTCCCGATCACGGATTTACACTTGCGCGGTCCCATGCTTTCATCTAGCGCTGGCGAAGGATATTGCTGTAGGTAACCCGGTACGCTACTGCTGCCCGGTATGATTGTGCTCGAACCAGCTGATACGGCCGCCGTAATGTGCGGCACCGTCCCGATCGGTTGATGCATACTCCCGGACGGTGGCATTATACCGTTCTCCACCAGATAGGCTGCATTGAATGGACGGAATCCGGTCACTTCCGGCGGGGCACCACCGGATACCGCATGATGCAGTGCCGGATTGCGTATCGTAAACATGCCGTTGTCATTTTTGAATATCTTTGCCGGCTGATCGTACCCCAACGTCGCCCGGGCGCCCTGTACGTCCGACATCATTGACCCGCCGGGTGGATGCATTCCTACGCCACCCATCCCCATCGGGCCGCTGTGGAACATGGGATTGCGTAGCGTTACGATGTTGCTACCGTCCACTAGCTGACCGGCGGCTGCCATTCCCTCCGTACCGGTAGAAATTGAGGAAGCGAGCGATGCAACACCTTGCTCGCTTTGCTCAAGATCTTTACCTTTGTTTTTGCGTCGCTTGTTGCGCTTCTTACGGTCACTTCCATTTTGGGCCGATTCTAGGTTTGACTGTTGTTCCTGGGTTCGCAAATTGCCTGTGTTTACCATAATCACCGAATCCTGCTGTCCGGGCATAGACAACGGGGCCATGGGATTCACGACAAACATGCCAGCATTCGATGAACCAGCGGCACCAAACGAACCGGGAAGCATTGGGGTTTCTCGAGTATCGAGCGGTGGTGTGACCGGTTTGAGCGGCACGCTAAGCTTGCGGATTGATTCACGCTTTAGCCGCAAAGCTTCCGCCTGGATGGCATCAAGGCGCGTGAGCGTGATTCCGGGCGGAAGATCCAACCCTTCCGCACGAATGCCACGTTTCAGCTGCTCCATAAGACTGTTGCGCGCACCGGATGCGCTACTGCTCGTTTGACTATCATTGATTGCAGAGCCGCACGTCACACTAGCGGCCGCCTGACGGGTTTTGTTCTTTGCTTCCTTCTCGGCGCATGGTTTAGACGCGGACGCATTGTTGCCCACGCCCGAAGCCATCTGATTCGCCATCTTCTCCTGCTGAGCTTGGGCTTGCACCTTTGCCTTTGTGGCTTTGGCGGCATTTTGTAGCAGCTGTGACTGGATCGTTGCTTGCGCTTGTTCGAGCTGGCGTATCATTTGCTTCCGCTGACGGTTCGACAAACCGGGACTATCGAGCAGGGCACTGATTTTCTCCACCATTGCTTGGGCCGGTGTTTGCTTCTTCGGTCGCAACTCGGCACTATCGTTGCCGGTGGTGGTGGTGCTTGCCGCACTCTTGGTCGTGGCTTCGGCATCTTTTTTGCCGGCATCCCGCTTTTGCTGCTGCTTGGACTCTTTCTCCTGCTTGGTCGCTTTCTTCTCGGTGGATTTCTTTTCCTTCACCGTTTTGCCCTTCTGCGCTGTAGCTGGGACTGGTTTGCTCGCTTTGTCCAGTTGTTCTTGCTGCTTTGCCTCCGCAACCGGTTTGCATTGTTCAGTAGGTGTTTTTTCCTCCTGCACTGGTGTGATTGTTTCCACTTCCGGAATCTCTTCCTCCTCTTCAATCTCCGACTCGGAATCATCCATGTTAAGCAGCCGGAAAGCGTTGTTATCGAACTCGGGATCAATGAACGTCTTGGGTGCTTTCTTGCGAACGATTATTTTGGTGGTGGTTTCCACTGCCGTTGCTACACTGCAATCCACCGTACGCGCTTGTTGCTGCGATTGAGCCTTACCCTTGTCTTTGTTGATTGCTTTTTCCTCTAAAATTGGTTTGTCTTGTTTGACCGCTTTTTGTCGTTCTGCTTCCGATTTGCCATTCTTCTTCTTTTGCGACTCCTGTGTTTCACTGCACTTGGGTGTCTGTTGCTGTTTCGATTGTGACTTTGTTGGTTGCTTTTGAACTGCTGGTGCATTCCCACTACTGCTAGATACGATCGAGTCTTTGCTTTGCTTGCGGTTAGGAACCTTTGCCTGTGATGCGGACGACGATTTTTGTTTCTTTTTGGACGCTGGTTTCGCATCTTCTTCGTCGCTGTCTAGCAGATTAAGCCGCGCCACAATTTCATCAATCTCGTCGATCATTTTATCCTTTTTGTGCTCCTTCTTTACTTTCGCCTTGATCACCGGTTCCACCGACGGTACGGGTGCCTTACCTTTGCTACCCGCCTGACCACTACTACTAACGGAAATCGGTTTATTTACCGGCTCGTTGCGTTTGGTGGCTTGATTGTTTAACGGCGCATTGCTTTTCGTCGTGGCACCCAGATTGCCTGCTGTATCGGTTTGCGGTAGCTGCTGTGAGTTCTTTTGCATTTTCAACAAATCTTTCTTCAATAAGCGTACTAACGAAAGTATCTCTGGATTACCCTTATGGTCGGTTTGTAGCACTCTGATCAGCTCCTTACTTTCACGTATTCTATGCATTTGGTTTATCGGATCATTAGGATGCACAGGAACAAGACCTGAACCCTCCAGGTGAGGCATATGTGCCAAGGGATCATCATCATCGCGCTTCCTGTTAATGTTACCACCGAGCGGGTTACAGTTCGTGTTTTGTAACTTTGCCTTATCAATCACAACAGGACGTTCCTTGGTTTGTTGCTGCTGCTGGTACATGCGACAGGGCATAATAAATGAATCCTCCAGGGGAGACATATGTGCCAAGGGATCATCATCATCGCGCTTCCTGTTAATGTTACCACTGAGCGGGTTACAGTTTGTGTTTTGTAACTTTGCCTTATCAATCACTACAGGACGTTCCTTGGTTTGTTGCTGCTGCTGGTACATGCGACAGGGCATAATAAATGAATCCTCCAGGGGAGACATATGTGCCAAGGGATCATCATCATCGCGCTTCCTGTTAATGTTACCACTGAGCGGGTTACAGTTTGTGTTTTGTAACTTTGCCTTATCAATCACTACAGGACGTTCCTTGGTTTGTTGCTGCTGCTGGTACATGCGACAGGGAATAACACCTGAACCCTCCAGGTGAGACATATGTGCCAAGGGATCATCATCATCGCGCTTCCTGTTAATGTTACCACGGAGCGGGTTACAGTTTGTGTTTTGTAACTTTGCCTTATCAATCACTACAGGACGTTCCTTGGTTTGTTGCTGCAGCGGGTACGGGCGACAGGGAATAACACCTGAACCCTCCAGGTGAGACATATGTGCCAAGGGATCATCGTCATCGTCGTTCGTATTTCGTAACTTTGCCTTATCGATCGCAACAGGACCATCCTTGGTTTGTTGATAGAGTTTGCCCGTCTTGTGGTAATGGTTACTGGGATCCACAGGCACCATCTGACCATTAATGAAGGTGTACAATATTTGATCCTGATCGGGTGAATCGCCCTTCGCCGTCACCGTTATCTGTGGCTGCGGATGAGGCAGAAACGTTCGTTTGATCGTTACCAACTGCTGGGAAGCGGACTCGTTTAAACCGACATGCGGCTGCATTTGCTGTTTGAGCTGCTGAAAATGATTATTCCTCATCTGACTCTGCTGCTGCTGTTGTTGCTTGTGTTTCAAATTATTAATCGATTCGTGCAATTGTGCATGCTTTGTCGTGGAAGTGAGGTTGGACGGCGGTGGCGGTAGCATAGCGCCCGGTACTACCTGTCGACCGACCTGCTGCACATCCGGCGCGGGTGCATTTGGTTGCCCCAGTTGGTGTGGCCCCGTGCAGCAGGGCGAAGGAGCAGCAGCGAACGCCTCCAGCTTGAACATATATTCCGGAACTTCGCTACGTATACTAGTGACGAGCCCATTGATAGCCGTGTGCAGCTCATTCTTCTGCTGCCGATATATCTGTATCTTGAGCAATAATTCTTTGCGCTCCTTTTTGCTCAATCCCGGCTGCTCCAGGAGTGGTAAGGTTTTTTGCTCCTGCTTCTGACAGTCGTAAAACCGCTGCCGTAAAACTTCCAGATCAGCGATCAATTTCAAACTTTTGTTCAGCTTCGCTTTCTTTATTTTGTCCGCATCTTTACCGGGCGCTGCTGTCGGTAGCGTTGTGGACGTTTCTGCTGGCATGGCTGAATTTGCCGACTGCTTTTGTTCGCTCTTTGCTCTCTGCGTTTGTTGCCGTTTGGCACTTCCCTTTGCCGGTGTGTTGCTTGCCTCTTTGCTTGTGTCGTCCCCTTCGATAAATCGTAACAGATCGTCAATGGATTGAAAACGATTTGCCTTGCCATTCGACGAAGTGTTTGGGGTGGATTGTTTGCCTTTTTTGTTTCCTTTGTCTGCAACAACAGTTTTACTGTTGTTTGTAGCAGACGATGACGCTGTGTTGAGCGGCTGGCGAGCTTTACCGGCGGGTGGAATGGAATCGTTACTGGCCGCCTTTTTCGATGGCACCACATTCTGGTCCTTCGCCACGGCCGTACCGTTGGTAGATAAGCTTTTCTGTTCCTGCTTGCTTTGCAGCTTCTTGCGCAACTTTTCACGGGTTTCGTTTGTCCTTTGATTGTGGTTACATTCCTAAAAGCAAAAACAGCAAATATAGAATAATCGTAAACAAAAGGGGGAGAGGAAAGGGTGTTGGGGTGATAAACGTTTTTAGGAGCAAAATTTTCAATAGTTTGAAACTAACTAAACATACACTCTGCCCGAACAGCGTACAGTAGTAGCACACGCAGGATCCTTCCGCTTTATCACCCCCGGATGCACTTGGAGGTGCTGTGCCACGATGGCACGATTTCTTGTGATCTTCCTTCGAATGCGTAGCGCTTGCACTGGTTGTAGACCCTTGCGTTGTGGTCCCGTTCGCTGATCTCGCTTTCGAGACCGTCCCTACCTTTGCGCCCGGTGTGTGCGAAGGCATCCCGCAGGGACAGGGTTTGCTGGTGCTGTGCGTTTGTGTTGCTGCTGCTGCTGGTGGTGGCGGGTTTGGATTGGTAACCGGCCGGTTACCATTGCCTGTTTGGGACTGTGCCGCAGGAAGTGATTTAGGTTTCAAGGAGCAAGCGCTATTTGCGCTAGGAGCGACACCTTCCTGCTTTGGTGTTGATGTTTTCGCTGGTGTACTGTCGCCAGACGGCGGCAGCTTACTGGCAGCTAGTTGCGCAAATGCAGATAGTTTTGCCGGCGTTTGTAGTTCCGCATTCGACATCACGGCCGTTGTCTGCGGTGTATCACAGCGCGGTTGTGAGCAGTGCGATGAAGTACACGTAGTTTTGGGGTTGCTTTCATTCAACGATGCTTTTGACGTAGAAATGGCAGTTACGGTGGCTGGTGTCTTAGTGGCAACACAGCTCGAAGCTATCACAGTTTCATCCTGTGGTTTAATAATCTGTCGCTGCTCTGTATCGTCCGACACATCGGTAACTTCTGTCACACGGACCGACCCCAAATCGGATATTGGGATGGATGATTTAGCTTCCTCACATTCCACGCCTTTCACGCTTTCACCTTTCGACGGTTCGTCGATAACCTTAGCAGTGCATGAATCATCACGGTTTAATCGTTTGCATGCAGGGTTCATGTGTCCACCTTTTTCTAGCAACATATTCCGTTCCTTCAGCAGTGCTTTCAGCTCCATTTCGAGCATGCTGCAAAACAAAAGAAGCAAAACATTAATCATGAATGCCAATGTATCAGAACCAAATATAACACGTACTTTGTGCGCTGGGTCAATGAGTCGCTCGCTAGTGGATCGAATTGTTTCGACATAGTTTCCGACTGTGATAGAAATTCGGTCACGCAGCTGTTGCAAATACAGGTGCATTTACGCTCCGTGGTGCTTCCGTTGCTGACCGACGAATTAACCATCGGCTCAATGAACGTTGAGGCGGCTGCTGCTGCAGCGGCGGCAGCGGCTGCAACCGAAGCCGCCGAAGCAGTAGAAAACGAGCAGGACGATGTGGATGATGAGGATGATGAGTTTGAACTTGACAGGCACGATGAGGATGAGGACGAGGAGGACGAACCGGACGATGCCGATGTCGCAAGGGTGCCGCCGGGACACGGTGTCGTCACCAAAGCGCTATGCGTTTCCAGCTTCTGCATTAAGCTTTCCCGCATACGGTTCGGCGAAACTGACCGTTCCCGATCCCGCTCGTAACCTTCCACATCGAACGCAATGTCGTCATCCTTGACGTGGAAAAATTTGGTAAAATACTGATAGAAGACATTTCGGGGCGGTGCCTGTGTGTCGAGCATGAACCATTCCGCCAGATCGGACGCGCGCGTCTTTGGCAGATTGAGGGTGGAGTTCTGCAGTGACCAAAACATATCGACGAACCGCAGCGGATGCATCTGATCGTCCATCTCCTCCTGCCAACGCTTGCTGCACAGCTTGCGCAAAGAGTTCCGTGCCTTCGTGTTCCAGTTACCCTTCATGATACGCCGCGGTTCCTCGCTGACCGGTTTGTACGAATGGATCAGCAGCCGGGAAAGGTGGATGGGATAGTTCATGGCGATTATGTTTACTGCCACTCGGCAAGCTATTGACGAGCATGGCGATGCCTGAAACGTGCAGAAGCGCGACGGTTCCAATGTGTTCCATCGGTACGGCACTCGATCGGGAAGATGCTTAAAGATGGCCCACGCAATATGGTACAGCTCATCGTCTTCGCTTAACGATTGGATCAATGGCAGGTAAGTGGTAGCATCCTGGTGTTCGTCCTGTTTGGAATCATCGCACGACTGGGGCGCATCGTGACACTGGGTGGCTGCATTTACACACCCATTTTGCGTTGCAGCTTCACTGCCGGCGAGGAGCAACGATGAGGACAACAGTTCATGCACGTTGGGCCCCTTTTGTTCGTCCCCACTAGCGGGCACTGGTTTGCCTTGGCTTTCCAGCAGCATCTCGATCATGTTCGCGCATATACACATGCCATATCGCTCGTTTACCTCCTTTTTCGGGCGGTACGGAAATATCCCGCCACCGATAATGCAAGACAGACATGCACATACCCTGCAAAGCGAAGAAAAATAAAAGGAATGTAAACGACAAATGACAATTTATGATGCATACAAGAGAAGGTTCACTCACATGTTGTGTGTGTTGAGTGGAAGATCGCACCCGGGACATTTAACGACATCGGCAACGTTCGTCAAGCGCGAACTAACGCCGGGTATCCACTTTGTTTTCAAACAGTGCACCACGTACTCCCATACCAGTGTCCGGCTTTTCAGCTCCATCCATTCCGCTATCGGTCGTTCGGGCATTTCGAACAGTTCCGGTGCCTTCGGCGTGTAACGTGCGCCACGTATTGACTGCAGCAACGCGTGTACCGTCCTAATGCGGTTACGACGCTCGCAATCCTCCGGCGAACGGTGGTACTCGTACAGCAGTGGCCACACATCTACCCACGAGAGCGCAATGTCTGCCATTTCCTTGTCAAACTTCAAGAATCGAGCGACCAGTTCCTGATACTCGCGCTCGGGTATGGTACCGCGCATCCGGTTCATACAATCGGGCACTATGCTTTGCACCTCGTAGTAGAAATAGCGCTGGAAGATGCGCTGGTTGATCAACCACCAGGTAAGCCCAAACTTGCCCAGGTGGCACTGTTCGAGCACGTTCAGTAACGGGGTAACGGTTCGCGCCGATTGGCGCAGCTTCTTATACCCGTTTACAATATAATTCAAGACCTCGGGTGCATTAAACTGACGGGTGCCGTCTTCCGGATTCTCGGTGACAAGATCCTCGAAGCCGACATAGTACACCTGCACGATCGAGCGAAGCTGAAAGCAAAGCAACTCGAATAGCTGGTGCGGATCACGGGTGCTCAGCACGTTCGTTAGCATTACGAACGCCATCTCATTCGATAATGGCAAGTTGGATGCGAGTGAAATCTGGATAATGTTATTCCGGCTGAAGCGTAAATCCGTTAGCCACTTCAGGGACGATTTGCTCATCAGCTCCATGTACTGATTATACAGTGCGTTATCCTCGGACCTAAAACAGAGACAGACAGAGACAGAGCGTGTGTGTGAGAGAGAAAACATAGAATATTGCAAACGTTTGCCGAATATGTAGAGTTTAGCTAGCTTCCGACACTTACTCCGGTATCAGATCGTAGTACTGCTTCATCAATAACTGCAACCGATCCCACAAGGAGTTATACTGGCAATCCTCGGCGTACAGCTTCATTACAACTTCCCGCGAAGCGTTGCACATTCGACAGCAGCAGTTAAGCGGAAAGACATTCTCACTGTGCTGTAGCTTTTGCTGACTACCCCCATTGCCTTCATGGCATTCGGATGGAACGGGTTGTCCCGTACAAATACTATTATTTTCCGAACACAGCTCGTCATGTTGTTTTTCCGTTTCACCCTCATCCACGTCCAACACACGCAGATGGGCCAGCAACTCCACATACTCCTTCCAGTTGCGACCATAGTGACAATCTCCCGTGCAGGTTTCCATCGCTATCGGAGCAATGTCGACGGCAAGGGACGAATCGACGAGCTCGTCCTCGTTTGCAGTTGTCGCTGGTGCGGTCACTGTACCATTGCCGCTGTTACCACCACCAGTTTCTTGCAGCAAGATGGACATTTCGCACACACACTCCGTTCGTTCGTTTGTCCCGTTGCACTAATATGTCCTATTACTCTCTTCCGGTTGCACTGCTGCACACCACAACGTTGCCGCCCGGAGTCGTACTTTAGGCTGTTTTGTTTCGATACCCACCAACTGCTACCGTGTATAGCACACAGACACACACACACATACACACACGCACTCGCACGCACAAACACACAGTTTTCACATTGGAAAAAGGTGCGCACCTACACTGCAAGTCGCGTACAGCCCTAACGAAACGGTAAACGAACGTCTTCGCTTTCCGTACCTTACGGAAGTTGCAGCAGTTATTCAATCCTGCCGGAACCGGCAAGGCAAAGAAGTGGAGCAATTGGTTCTAAAATAACACCGCTTGGTTGAAAGTGACAATCGTAGCGTAAAGTTAGTTGATTCCGAAATCACCAGCAAACAACGTGTATTCCGAAGCAAGGTTGTTATGCGGGACCAGGTCGCAATAACCGTCCCAGTTTGACAGCGAGCCATTTGACATACGGTAGCTTTGTTTACCTGCAGCGATACACTTGCAACGACGTAATTTTGAATTAGTTTCCTCGTGACTATTGAAAAAATAACTTAAAGTAAAATTGGACATTTTTTGTTGTTCGCTTGATAGCATTTCAATAGATTCGTTTCCTAAAATTATCAAAATAATATAAGACATTCGGTTGACAGATGGTAGGACCTGATTGTTTATGGTGTCGGATGTAGAATTGTGTTCAGAAAGAATATTGGAACAACATTTGATCATTGTTTATGCTTGAACGAGGGCATTCAATAGCATGATTCGAATGATAACAGCCACAGTGTTTAATAGTTGATAAAAATAAGAGATTTTTGCATACAAGTTACATGTTGTATACGCGGTTCCGACAAGTTCTACGACAACGCTACAGTCTCGTATACACGTGCACAAAACCTGTCGAAATGCATCCAAGGTGGAGTTTTATCAGCTCGGAAGGTAAGAAATTCAAATTATAATATTATGCTGTGGCACTACTGGAAGGCTTTTCTTTTGTATCGTTTTGAATCAACTCCTACAGTTACATTTACTGCAATTTAAGGTAATTCAACTTAGTTTAAGGTAATTCAATCCGTGCGACAAGATTATCACCTTGAATTATTGCATACATTTAGGCGTTGTTTAAACGACATTCAGGAATTACATTATGTAACAAGTCCATCTATTTACTTCAGTTATGTGTAAATTTGTGTAATTAGTACTATTTAAGTTTATTTGAAGAAAAAATCAATAAATCCAAAGAAATGGTATTTCATATCACTCTGATGATAAGGGAATATAATTTTACAATAAAAAAAATCTGACTATGCTTAAATGATAATTATTAGCCATAAGAAATCATACTTTTATTCCGGATATTTAGATAAACGGGGAAAGTAAAATGAATCTATTTTGTGCCCAGCTTACCCATTGTGCAATCTCGCAAAGCCAGCGCACGAGTACCCTCGTGACTTCGGCATCAACCGCATTCGCGAGCGAAACACGTTTTCGGCTGGACGTGCGTGAGCAGTGCGTTCACAGTGAAGGTCGTACACAGTGGCCTATAATAACATCATCCCCAGGTGGGGACCCCCGTCCATTGTGGGCCTGTGTTTTATCCAGCTGGGCTCATACCAACCGCAGCGACAAAAGTGTCCTTCCGTTTTGATTTAGCAGGCATTTAGCTAGCAGCTCGTGGTGCAAATCGTGAGTGCTGAGTTTTACGCCTAGATTACGCCACTCATACGAGCCATGCCGTTTGCTCTCGGGTTGTACAGTGAGAGTGTGCGTAAAATTGTGTGTTAGAATGTTTATTTGCTAAGCGTATTAGCGTTGCTTAGAATGGTGCGTTAAAGTGTCTGCTAGAGTGTACTGTTCACCGACTACAGTAGAATCAAGATGCAACCGGTTACGGTGGCTTGGTAACAGTGAAGAGGTCATAGTGCAAAAGTATGTCACCCAGTGTATAAAGTTAGGCCACGGGGCAAAAGCGTGAGAGCGTAAAAAGCGTGCATCGGTGGCCATTGAGAGGTGCAAACCGGAACAGATTCCCCGGGAACGCACACCAGTCGCACGTGCAGTCACATCAGAAATCAGCAACGACACAGCTAATACAAACGAAGCGGCTATTAGTGGTAAGCAAACACAACATTCGTCAAGTCCAGCAAACAGCTGCTCTAGGGGCAATCCGGCGCCTTATCATGGCGGTAATATTTTGTTCTCGAGCAGTGCTGAAACTTGGGTCAAGGGCAAATCTGATAGTGAGCTGTTGTTTTGAGTGTTGATAAAGTACAGAAAGATTATTAGCACAATTTAACTTTGACGAGTTAATAACGTTGATTGGTCGGGCACATGGATGGGAGAGTCGAACACAACCAGATCATGATTGTTCTCGTAACTCGTTCCGTTTTGGAGATACAAACGCTTTATTCTACTCACGTGTTGATGGGGTTGAATTGAATATTAATGGTACGGAATCATTATTGATTCATGCTTGGGAATGCATGTTGAAATATGTAGTAAACACCCATTCCATTAATTTATGAGCAGTTAGCAAAAAGATAAAGCATATGGAAACAGATTATATTTAATATTATCACATTTATGATTAGGAATAAACCTACCCGTTTACTGATATCGTTTAATTCCGGGGGAAAGAAACTCGCAACTGATAAATGGCTTAAAAGATATGCGTTGTACCGAAACTGGGTTGGTGATATTCGAGAGCAAATTGAAACGGTTACGATCAAAACGATAACGCTAGTGAATAAATGCATCGCTTAACCAGCAAAAACAAGGCCATTGTCCACTAGCCAAAATTAACGACACTTTTCGATTGGGCGGATGTCAATCAATGACGTTTGGGTTGACCTTTGCCTCTTTGAGCGAAGGAACCGAAATTTGTCTAACGAACCACTTTGTGCATTCTTCGAGTTCATTTGCTTCACGAAAAAACCACTGTATTAGTTCGTTCCGTGAGAATGTGTCGTTATTTAATTTTCCGTTTTTTTGCCAGAAAAACGATCCACGTCGAAAAGTTTTGCTTCGTTTCGTTTGTGACTCCCGCACTAAGTACTGCTTCATCGTACCGGCAAGGCGAGTCAATTTCAGATGTGATGGAGTTTCGTTGCGTAAATGTAGCGAGCATTGATCGATTGATAGAACTGATAGCTGCTATTGAAAAGTAAATGGTTGAATAGCGGTGATTGATTTTCTGAAAATTTCATCTTACACCTTTTTTGAGCCCAAGTAAACATCCTTGGAGCGGTTCGGTGGCCGAGGAGACTGAGGCGCCGGTCTTCGAACGGACAGGACCGAGGTTCGAATCCCAATCGGACCGTTTCCCCCCGTTCACAGAACTGACTATCCTGTTGCGGGTACATTCAAGTCACAGAAGCCAGAAATGGCAGGCCAAGACCTCTCGAGGTTGTAGAGCCAGAGAAGAAGAAGAAGAAACATCCTTCAGCTGCATCTAAACACTGTTCAACCGTAAGTAAACATTTGTAAACGTCTAACTAAAATGTTGTTGCCTACCTGAACATTGTTCAAACGCAAGTAAACATTCAGAAAATGCAACTAAACATTTGCTATCTGCTATGCCAATGCAAGTTTATATTGCTCTGATTCATTTCTTGTTTTTTTATTCAAATAATGAACTATTTAAAAATGTTGAATCCAAATACAAGTAGGAGTGAAATATTTTCCAACTACAAGACTGAAAAGAAATATAGGAATTTTATAATATATTCCTATTAAAGCGAGAATGTAACAAAGATTGCATACGTTTAGGCGCATGAAGTATATTATGCTTTAGGTGTACTTTTGTCCATTGGTGCCACGTCCAACATTCCTAAAACAGGTGAAAGCTTATTAAGTTGAATTCGTTTCTATTGCACTGTGGTGGATATCAATTCAATGAATAAAACGGAATAGCTCGGCTTTCATACTTGGCTTACTTGCGGGTTATGCTAAATGCAATGAAGATGGTTTGTTCTGACATTTAAGACATCACATTGCACGGCCGTTTTTGGTCCCATTAGAATTCCAAATACCGTACGTAATGCACGTGATGTTGGGCCGGTTAACCTTTGACGCTTTGTGCTGTAACAAAATTACTACAGATAGTTAGCTGCTCATCAACGGTCGTGCGTGCTCGAAGGCTTGAAATATATTTTACTCAACGTCATTTGCCACATTTGAAATCTCATGGGAGCAGGGAATTGTGCCGGGTGATAAGTGTTTTCTCATTTGTTGTCTATTTGCTGCCTAAAAGATTATCATAATTGTTTTATCAACTTGTTCTTACTGTTAAGTTGCTAAGGAATGTTAAAATTCCAAAGGGAAATACATTTATTCATGTCTCCATAAAATGGCCATATTGTTGTTTAAGTTAAATACTGAAACCTCAAGTCGTACAAAAAAAGGCTTCATCTTGATTGTTCCGATTTAGTTCCAATGGCGATCTAAAGTTGTAAACCATACACATTGTATTCTCTGCACCGTTATGCTACATTTTCCCCGGAACAATGTGTCCCAAGGTAAGGGACCTCTTTGTAAAAAGAAAAGCTGCCTTTCCCTGAATAGAATTTTCACCTTTTGTGCTAAAGAAAATTGTTTCACATAAAAAGAGCGCACAGAGTACGATCGCTTGATGAGAACATTGCATTGGATGGGAAGGAGATTCAACGACACATCAACATCGTACCCGGGAAGACAGGTTGACACAAGGTTTCTGCCATGTCAAGCTAGAAGAACACGGTGACGAAGGCTTATAATTTGCGAATGCGTTTCTTTTTGTGGTCCGGAAATTGTTTTGTCCATTTGAGTGACTTTTGTGCCGGTGTATGAATAATGGAAGCTTGACGCTCACTTTGACGAGTGGCACAGCATCGCCGGGAAACCTGTTTGCAAGCTCGCAACACGTGGATCCGACGCCAAGGTCGTAAGATGTCAAGAAGCAGTTTTCTGATGTTTGCGTGTGTGTATTGTCCGATTCGGTATATAAATGGTTCAAGATTTTGAGGTCTTTCTCATATCAATCCAATCAAAAGTTACGGTGACGTATGAGGACGAATCCTCTCCACTGTTAGCATGAGCGCCAGGTTACTCTTCTGCTTGCTCCACGATGACATCATGCAGCTGCCATCCCGATGCTGTTGATGCATTTTGCTGCTCCACGCGTATGCGAATTGTTACAGCATGGCGATCACACGAACACAAGCAAAAGACACCCCACCAGAAGGTCAGCGCCAGCTGGAAACGGTCCGGAGAATACAGACTACCGTGTTCCCAGGCGTTCCAGTAAACATTGCGAAGGTTGCTGCGTATTATTAAGTCTTGTGAACTTCCTTGAGCTCAGAACCTCTTCTCTGTAAGATGACATAATGCAACAACAGTACCGCAAGCGTCGCAACCCAATCGATTAAACTCTGATCGAAGAGAACGCTCATAACTCGCACCCAGAAGACACCGGCGCATCGAAACAAAGTTGTATGCGTGTCCATTTACGTACAGTCGAGAGTTCGTTGGAGGGATGCAATGGAAGAGGTGGCTTTGCTGGCATAAAACGTGCTGACATTGGTACGAAATGTGTGTTTGATGGGTGCCTCATTTTTAGTCACAAAAAGGTGGTCCACGGATGTGGTTGCGTCGTATCTCGCGAGAATCGTTGGACGAAACCCGTAGTATACTTTAAACTGTTTACAGTTCTTGATGCCCTGGAGTACATCTCCGTTACCACCTGGTCATCTAATTTGTTTGGTCGTGAAAGTTTAATGTATTTGATGGTTCACTGGTTGAACCGGTGTTGTGATATTGCGTTGCTTCCCGGAGCGAACAACAAATCGGTAGTAAAGTGAAGGTTCAGATTGGGAGTGGAGCTCCGGATGTAGAATGTGTAATGGCTGGCGGTTCTGTTCAAGACCAAATTCGGTTTTATTGTGAAACTACGCTGCAGACCCAAACTTTGTCAGCCAACGAAGGTCAAACGAAGAAACCATAAACGACTGAACGATTGGAATGGGGGAAATGTTTGGGGAGGAAGTAATTTACGTCGTGATCTCATCGGACATCAGATTCCGATATTGAGCAAGCGGGTTAATAATGAATGTTATGTCGTTATCGTTGCACAACCCAAAAAGAGAACAGAACAAGAGCAGAATTTTAATGTTTTGGAAAATGATTTCAGTCGATTGTATGCTGCAGGTGATTCATAGTACGAGCTGCAAGACCTGTGACGCGAATGGGTCGGAAATATTATCTGTGATAATGGAGCCGTTGTTCCATACCATTATAGTAGAGAGGTTGTGGTCTAAACAGTTGTGTGGAGCTTCTTCTCTTCTTCTTCTCTGGCTCTACAACCTCGAGAGGTCTTGGCCTGCCATTTCTGGCTTCCGTGACTTGAATGTACCCGGAACAGGATAGTCAGTCCTGCGTACGGGGGAACGGCCCGAATGGAATTCGAACCTCGGTCCTGCCCGTTGGAAGACCGGCGCCTCGGTGTCCTCGGCCACCGAACCGCTCCAAGCAACCAAGTGTGGAGCAGCTCAAACATTTATTGATTCGTCCAACGTGTTCGATTGCGTTTCAATGTGGCATTTAACTCCGAGTTTTCATTATATCCACATGAACACCTTAATCTAATGTAACGCAAAGCGAATCGTTTGAAGGTTGGCCACGTTATCGATAAACATATTAACTGCGTCACGTGAAAAAACATTTGTTCTCTAATACCCAGAGCAGGTATTTCGAATTAGTTTCGTACGTTCGAACACACTAATTGCTGGAATGTTTACGTTTCTATCGGACGATCAATACAAGAAATGTGTCCCCAACGAACGTTCTTTCCTTTACTCCCTTTCTCTCTCTCGTACTGTTTTTTCGTTGGAGGAATATCGATTAGATTCCAGCCAGACAAGCCGGTTGGCGCCATCCAGACAGAGAAACAACTGGGACAATGCCTGAAAAAGCATGTCTGCCCGATGAGAGTTTGTAACTTTTTTTTTTTGCTTTCTCTTACCTACAAGACACGATAGGAAGTGCACCGAAAGCGTCGCTGGTAAACCAACAACAGATTAGTGCTCGGGAGCCGGTAGTTCAAGAGCTCCTTGGAAGTGTTTGCTAAGCCTGATAATTGAGCGGTGCGGTTGATTAAAAGCTTGAGTGAGTTATGCTTTCGTGATTGGATTATGGAATTATGAGGAAAGATCAAACTGACCGCAAAACAAAACCGTTTCGTCGTTGGGTTTGATGGATGGGAGTAGTGTTGCAGTGTTAGAACATTATCGGCAAACAATAAAA